>CABHPQ010174120.1:0-34117 GCA_902168405.1 Peromyscus aztecus | reverse complement strand
CCCCCTTCTCTGCCAACTCCAAAAATGACCTTCTCTGACCAAGGCTGAGAGCAACTCTAATCTATGACTATAAACATGAGTACTTGGAGGGCAGTTTAAAATGTCACCATCTCCTACTAGATGCCACTCTCTGTGACGTCATATACTCCACCTCTCCAACTCATTGACCCACACTATCCCCCAAAGTGTTTTCATATGGAAATATCGTTGATGGAACGCACAAGTCGCAAAGGTGCAGAAACAAGATACGAGAATGTAGACGTTGTGTGTAAAGCATGGATTTTGTCTTCTATCCCTTAGTTACGTCAGCTTTATTGAAGTCCCATGGGAGGAATTAAAACTTAAATGAGGAAGGCCATATTATAAAGATTGCCTTGACTACACTTTAAAAATTTATCAGAGTGAAATGAGGCTAAAGAGCCCAATTAAAGATGACCACAAAGATTTAGGAAAGAATTGCTGGTGACCTGAGCTGGGAATTGTCTATGGAACAGAAAAAGGTGTGAGGTTTGAGAGGTATTAAGAATGAGCAAGCAAGAATCGGGCACTGTTTAAAGGTTAGAATGAAGGAAAAATAGAAAGGTATGTAAGCATTGCTCTTAGGTTTCTGGCCTGGGAAATAAGTGGCTAGTGTTACTAGCATTGGGAAATAATATGTAGAAATTGAAATGTTGAGTAGTAAACTATTTTTATTAAAAGATATTTTATGTTATTTAAAGTGGCTTACAATTTAAATCTCAAATTTTGGAAGTAAAAACAACTAGACAATGAGCTTCTTAGATAACTGTGTAATTAAGACACAAATGACATGAAATTACCCGTCTTCATTTTGTGAATACACATTGCAGGGGCACTGGTGTTGTTATTCAGGCATGAAGGCACACATTGTGGGATCCCAGCCCTCAGGAGCCTGAAGCAGGAGACTCATGAGTTGGAGGCCAGCCTTAGATACATAGCAGAACAATGCCTCAAAAGTTATTCAAAAAATCTATTTTATTATATAATTATCACTATTTTTTAAAACCTTTTTCCCCAAACAAAAGTTTATTTGATATTAAATAATTCTCCTTCTTCCTCCCTCCTCAACCCAAACAATCACCATACAACATTTGTCTCTATAATGTGTGTGTTCTAGTCACCACAACTAATTTTAAACACACAATATTTATCTATTGTTTATTCCACTGGTATATTTTGGGTTGATTTTTACCTTCTGGCAGGGAATGAGCCACATCCTGAGGAGTTTTTGCAAATATTCCACAAGCAGGCAGCTCCATTACTCCCTGAACTTTCCCAGAGTTCTGCCTGATGGTTTTTATTGGCCAACCTTTGGCAGAGGATAGTAGAAAACTGAAGGCATTTACCTCAAGTCTTCCTCTTTTTCAGTCTTTCCACACACTGGTCTGCATCTCTTGCCTACTGTGTACTTTTCTCCAGAGCTCATCTTTGTGAAACAGTGTGTTTATGATCTGTTTGCTTCATTTTTTTTCAGATGGTAAGAGATAAAAATTAACCTTATAAATAAGACAATCAGAAGGAAAAGAACTAATTCTTATCCTCCTTTGCAGCACCTAGTAAATGGCATTCTTCAAATTTATTCAATAAATAAGATAATAAATACAATAAAAAATGTTCCAACACTTAAAAAGAAAACATGTTTTCCTGAATAATACATTGTAACTACTGAAATGGTGTGCTCTGCCTAATATTTATGTGACAGCTGAGAAATTATCTACACAATGAAAGAAAAACTCAATAGTTTTTCTTAGGTTTTATGATGGCGGGTGAATATGTTTTTATGTGTATTTGATGGGCCCTTGTATTTATCAGAAATTTTCAATTATTGTAAATCTGCAGCTGGTGTATCTCCCTGAAACAATTTCTTTTAGTGTGAAACTGTCTTAGCGAACACTTGACATCTTGAGATTTGCTTTGTTTCTGTTTGCTGGTTATTTTACCTCGGCAGCTGTGCAATAGCCCACTGTAATTACTGTCTGCACGACAGTACAGGAACTTCTCAATTAGTTTACCAATTATACATTAAATTACTGTCCTGAAAAAGCCTGGTGGAAAGGAAACATTTTAAAAGGAAAAAAAAAAACAACCAAAAACAACAACAAAAAAAGCAGGGGGTCTGAGATAGCTCAGCTCATAAAGGCGGTTGCAGCTAAGCCTGAGTTCCTGAGCTTCTGCAAAGAGAAGTTGGGTCCTGTGATTTGTCTTTGAATCTCCATGTGCACCATGGCACATGTGTGAGTGCACACACATACATAACACATACACACACATACACACATGCATATACACACACAGGATAAATAAATAAAAATGAAATTTAAAGACACAAAAATTTGGTCATCAAGCACAGATGTAAATACCACATTTGCTTGAAAAACGCTCTTTTAGATACAATTATAACATACTTTAACATGTTAAATGCTTATATCTGAGCATGTTGTAAACTTTCATATCCTGAATAGAATTTGAAACTGAAATGGCTTTTGTAGAGCACAAAATATGAAAAGATATTAAGGACATTTATAGATTGTATACAAATAAATGAACGTGTTTCTCATGAAGAACCCCCTTTTTAACTTAGCCCACCTTTATTTAATGAAAAAGTGCATTTTGTGGTTCCTGGATTTTGGTAAAATGTTAATATCTTAAGGGCCGCTTATCAGAGTTGACTTGGTGATAACCTGGTGACAATTAATTATCTCACCATGTAGAGGGTATCCATCCTGTGACTGACAATCATCTGAGAAAGACTAACAGACAGAACGGGAAGCACGTGGCAGCAGTGTGCAATGTCACCCTTCACTCCTCAACAGAAAATCTTTCTAAACCAGGCACATTAATGTCACCCCAGGATTGCCCTAGGCAGGCATTTTTACTAAGAAGCATGAAGCCTGCTGAGGGATTTGTGGGAGGGGGGAAATGTCTCTATAGAGAAACACGAGGAAAGATTATTATCTTTTTCTGGTCAGACACATGCAAAGAGGTCATATGCCCACAGGTCTAATGAAGAAGATACCACCATGATGACAGAAGAGAAAAACGGGGAGAAAAATTATCCTGAATGTCTATGCCATCTCTGAGTAACCACACCAGCTGGTACTGCATTCCATCCTGGTTCTTGCTGTTGTGTGAGATAATAATTTCCACCTGGTTTAAGGTAATCTGTGGAGGAGTGACTATTATATGTGGACAAAATACCATGAATAACAATTTAAAATATGGGGAAGTATTAGACAGACTAGAGAGCACAAATGGGGCAGTCTGCTTCATGGGGGGGGGGGGGGTTGTAGGGATGATGTCATCAATAGGCGCCATAAGGAGGGGGCTTCGGTGTAACAGAATACGAACCTTGTTCTCAGCGGTAACTAGAAAGGTTCCTGCCTTGAGAAAGGCAGACCTTCTCCCCAAACACTGGCCAACTACTTTTTAGGTTATGCCACAGAAGGGAGAATTCAGAATATATATATATATATATATATATATATATATATATATATATATGAATATACACCACTGCCACACGCTTCGCGTTCTGTCTGTTCATCTTTCTCAGACGGTTATCAGTCACAGGATGGATAGCCTCCACATAGTGAGATAATTAATTGTCACCAGGTTATCACCAAGTCAACTCTGATAAGCGGGCCTTAAGATATTAACATTTTACCAAAATCCAGGAACCACAAAATGCACCCAAAGATGGCATAGACATTCAGGATAATTTTTCTCCCCATTTTTCTCTTCTGTCATCATGGTGATATCTTCTTCATTAGACCTGTAAGCATATGACCTCTTTGCATGTGTCTGATCAGAAAAGGATAATAAATCATCTTTCCTTGTGTTTCTCAATAGAGAATGAAGTCATTTCCCCCCCCCCAAAAAAAATCCCTCAGCAGACTTCATATATACTTATGTTACCCCCAACACCAGGCTTTGCTTCTGTCAAAGGAATTTTTTTTGAGGGGGGTGTTGTTGTTTGTTTGTTTTAACAGCTTTGTTTTTTCTGTTTTTCAAGACATGGTTTCTTTGCGTAACAGCTCTGGCTATCCTGGAACTTACTCTGTAGACCAGGCTGGCCTTGAACTCAGAGAGATCTACCTGCTTCTGTCTCCCGAGTGCTGGGATTAAAGGTGTGCACCACCACCCCTGGCTACAAAGTCTCTTAACACTTCTCTATGAAATGATCTCCCCCCTATTTTAAAGTCACTCCCTTATATTTCAGTTGCCTGAGCATTTACTGAGACTTTGATCAGTGTCTTGACTCTGTCTTTGGTTGTGAGAATAGAATTTCCGTGTAGGAGAGATTCACTCCCCGCTGGGGCATGTTTTTAAGTCAATGAAAACTGAACTCCGGGATGCATTTTAGTGTCCAAATTCGTGATACAGCTAATAAGAGGTTTGCACAAGCAGTAGGAAAATCAATACAGACCGAAATAGCTGGCCTTGAGCTTGGCTTTTGCCAACGGGTAAAAACTTATCAAGTGGTGACCTTGACAGAATAGGCATCAATGCTATATGGTGCTTTCAGAAACTGAATGAAATTGACACGCTGTCATTTTTGGTTAGAACCATGTAATAATAGATCTCGATATATGGCAGTATTAAAGGAAATTCTAGAACCAAGTGGGCATTAAAGAGTAGGATACAATGTAATGTTGTGTCTGCCATTTTTTGAGGAAGATATACTTTTCACAGTAGGTTTAGAGGTCGCACCATTATCCACTTAGTGAAAGTAGTTACTGTTAAAGTTATTTCAAAGGAAATTTTAGCGGTGGGTATCACTTGGAAGAAACAAAGTATCTAGCAATTCGTTTGTGGTAGAGAATGGAAGATCTGGTTGTTTGCCACTGTCCCTTTTTTCTACATGACTTTACCATCCTCACCCCAGACACATGGCAGCTAGACTGTGCAAAACTCAACACAGGCAAAAGCATTGGGGTTTCCAAGTCTCTGGAGGGTGACGCTAAGGAGACAGCAGAGCATTCCTTGGAATCTGGGTTAGATTAGCAGCAGCCGATACCACAAGGAACAACAGAAATGGAATGATTAGAGAGTGCACCAAGATGAAAGCAGGGAGGGACAGAAGACTTCCTGGAACTAGGACCCTTAGTCCACTTCTCCTGTGTGGAGCCTTCATAGAAAAGGTAAATGGAGAGAGTCCAGCAGAAATGGCAGAAAGAAAAAGGGTGAGGCCACCCGCGAACATGAAAGGTTACTAACAATTCCAAAAATAATCTGCCCCAGCAAGACCGCTTGTTCCTACCAGAAGAAATATTGGCCTCATTTGCATTTTCTGTTTTTCTTCTCTCTTACAAAGAATGAGGGGAAAGTACATTAAGCTACAAGCTCTTTATCTTCGGGAAAAGCAAGCATTAGCCAAATATGTTCTTAATATGCTGTGCTTCTCTCTCTCTTACATACAGTAGAACTGATTTCAAACCAGCCCGTTTTTTAACATAAACTCTCATCCTTTGAGAATGGAGCAACTGCTAGAAAGTCACAAGGTTTCCCTCTGCACCCACACGCTTCTGCTGACTGGTCCACGCTTACAAGGCAGAAGGCAGAGCAACCACATGTATTTGCTTTAAAGCTGGGGCACGTATTGCTTTATTTGAAATAAGAAAATGCAAATGTTATTAATTCCCCTTTTTGTGTGTGAAGTTTCACTGAATGAAGATTTATCACCTGGTGATCTCAACTTGTCTTTCAAGGAAATTATAAGCTCGTTCCAACTCTCCCTGGAATCTGACACTTTTATGACAGATGATGTGTTAGTTACAAAAGAGTAAATAAACAACTAACAACACTGTGGTGCCCAATGTGGGACTTGGCTTTCCATAGTGCCTGAGAAAGCTTTGAGAGAGAGAGAGAGAGAGAGAGAGAGAGAGAGAGAGAGAGAGAGAACAAAACTCCTTTAAGAAACCCTGCTGTACAGCAGAACACTTAAACAGCTTCTTTTCGGGCTAAATAGAAACAAAAAACTAAGTAAAAAAAAAATGCCTGCCACAGTGCAGGGCACCAGCACTCCATACCTGGAAGACTGAACACAGTTCTTTGTCAAAAGCACCTCAGTCTGGCCTGCAAGCTTTAGGCTTTGCTTTCAATAGCCTAGAAGTGGGTGGAGCCAGCCAAGAGAGCTAGTGTGGAGGATCCAGGTGTAGGTTAGCAGTTTAAAGGTTTGTTCACATGGTCAAAAAAAGCTAAAAGATAAGCAGTACAAGAGGTCCAGATGAAAAAAAAACTCTCAACAGGTGCCAGTGTGTTTTACAATGTTCCTAGGCTTAAGAAACAAAGAAAAGGGGTACAGTCATAGAAAAAAAAAATGAATAGTTTAAAAAATAAAGTCTTTGAAGAGAGAGTAAAAGTAATGTAAAAGGAAAAAAGCCACATGAGATGGGAATGCATGGGGAGTCTGGATCCTGTATGTTATTGCATTGATTTTTAATTTTTTGATTGTTGAGAAGCAAAAGACAGCTGCTAAAAGACATGGAATTGTGAACTGGACTGCTAAATTGAACTAATCTAGATACTTTAGGAATGCTTTAACTTTAAAAAAGTCAAAAAATATATTTGTCAAATGGAAGTCAAAAATGTTTTGGAGTTTTGTTCCCATAGAAAACGAAAGGTTGTGTATTCCTTTAGTGTTAATATAGATCAGATTTGATCAGGCAAGACCTCCTAAATCTTGACAGGTGATATTTATCAGCAAAGATTATAGCTGATCTACCCAGGACTTGGCCATTATCTCAAATTTTCTCTCTGAAACCCTAAAGCTGCTTCATGCACAAACAGCAGGAAGCAGTCTAGAAAAAACAATGTTCATATTCCCAAGAGTTGGGGTGTGGGTGGCTGTTGGTTATTTGGTGGGTTATGGATGTTTATTATCATTTAGGGGAATATAGGAATGATAAGATAAAAAGGTAGGTTACTGAATCTACTTTAAACTAAAAAACAGCTATTAATCTCAAATATTTCATAATGATATGGACTTTTCTATATTGATACAAATTTAAGGTCATTTTTGTTATAACATCTGTATATATGTTTCTACTCTTGTTTAAAGGATTTTTGTATATTGATAAAAATTTAAGGTTATTTTTGTTACAACATATTGTATGTTTGTTTCTATTTTTGCTTGAGGTATTGTGCCTATGCAGTTCATTTGGAAATGTAGGGTGAAGTTCTAGTTTTTGAAAGCTATTATTATAAACTATATAGGATAATCAGGAAACATAGGTTAGTGGTTAGTCATTTATCACAATCAAAATTGTAGATATGTTAGGTATGCTTTCCAGATCATATAGAGACATATTTTAGATAGAATCTAAACATCACATGAAGAATAAAGAACAGGAAAGCAAATTTGAGATATGTAGTTCTCATACCTGTAACCTAGCACTTGGGAAGTGGGGTAGAAATTGTGCTGCAAATTCAAGGCCAGCCTGGTCTATATAGAGATGCCCTGTCTCATACATGCACACATGCACACACACACACACACACACACACACACACACACACAACAACAACAACAAATAATAATAACAATGAAATAATGAAGCAAAACTTTGGAAAACAGGCATATTTGCATATTTTTCCATCAAATAATGCGTGACTTTTATGAAATTGTTTAATTTCATTTTTATCTTTATGTATGCAGAGAACCAATTAACCTTTTTTCTTTTTAGGATTATACTCTATCATTTCTTCCTTCTCGTTTCCTCTTCCAAGCACTGCCATACACCTGTCCTTACTCTCTTTCAAATTCATGCCTATTTTTTAATTGTTATTATAGCACATAAGAAAAATGGATGTGTGTATATATGTGTGTGTGTGTGTTCCTACAGTACAATAATGTCGCTTGTACGTGTGTTTGCAGGACTGATTATTTGGCACTGGACAACAAATTGGTGTGCTCTTCCCATGGGAGGGCCCCTCTTCCACTCCCAGTTTTCCTCGGGTACCTAAAGTTCCTTGTGTGGAATTGAGACTTTGTGGATTTCCCCTTGTCCAGTTTTGCATGTTCCTTGGTTCCTTGCACTCTCGTTTAGCTTGGCTTTGGACAGTCATGTTGGTGAGACTTTATGGGTACAGCTTCTTACACATTACTAAGAAACACAATCTCACAGCAAACTCCCTGATCTTACACTCTTCCCATCCCCTCTTCCACAATGTTCCCTGAGCCTTTGGTACTGGAATAATTTATAGATGCATCCACTGAGACTGGGCACTACAACTCTGCTTTTGACTGGCTCTTGTTTTCTGTAATCTCTATCTATTGCAAAAAGAAGCTTTCCTGAGGAGAAATACAGGATGAAGAAAAAAAGAGCCCATTAATTTGAAAGTAAGTAAGGAGGGGTACATTGGAGGGTTGAGAAGGGAAAATAGGAAAAAGGGGAAATGATGTGATTATAATCTCAAAATTAAAAGAAATAATTTTAAAAAATGTTATCCCTTGAGACAATAATATTAGTTGTTGCTGAAAGGAATTCAAATTTTGTATAATTTTTAAAAGTAATTAAATTTGAGAAATTTATTATAACTGTGTTAATTCTAAGAGAAAATACCAGAGTTTTCTCATTGCATGGCCTTGTATGATAGACAAGGAATATTCTGATTGTATAAAACTCGAAACACAACTAACATGTAAGGTTGAGCCCCGAAAGGGGAATGCATTTCTGTTGTGTAACCTCTGAAGCAGACGTTGGTCAAAGAACACTGGCTTGACTAGACTGATGGCGGTCAGCTTGGGCAAGAGACGGGAGCTGACATATTGGGGCTTGGGAACAAAGAAGCATGGGTGGCAAAGGTCGGGACACAGAAGGTGACTCAAAATCCCACAGGGAATTACTGCATGACCCTTAAAAATACCCTGCACGCTCCTTTACCGTCCTTTATTAGAGATCTCAGCGTGGCAGCAAAACACAGACCTTCCGATGTGCTGATATTTTCAATAGCTCCTCATGCGAAACAAATCACGTTATACTACTTCCATAAAGACCAGCAAAAAGAAAATGCCAATTTCAAATTTATTTTCTTGTTCATTTTACTCTCCTAAAGCACTTTTTCTAGATATGGCACCATACAGGTTAAGAAGGTCCCAAGGAGAAATGAAATTTGTGTGGATTTCTGTGGAAATGTCCACGTTCTGATTGTTTCTTGGGAGGTTAGTTTTCTGCTTCAAGGGAAACTATGGAAATCTGAAACGGGGTCTCAATTCACATCTCCGACCCTCAGTATTGGAATGCGCCTACAGGAACCGGGCAGTGAAGAGGTTCTCGACATCCCTTCCTTCCTAGCTGTAACTAAAGGTTCAGCCGCCGTACTTAGTTCTTTATAGTCACAGTGTGATAATCTGTGGGCCTCTTTCTTTCTCTGCAGCATAAGAAAAGTGGCAAATTATGATCTTGAAATCGCACAAATGAAGACATTTCCGTGCTGAAATCAGACAGAATAGACAAGTTCTGATTCTCAAATGTAACAAGTCACACATACTTTTGGCCACTTCCTGTCTTCTTGTTGCTCTTGAAACTGAGGTGTGCAAAATCTATTTTTTAAAAAGCCTGCAGATGTTCTTACTCGGCTCAGTTCACACTGCCTTGCAGAAAACCCCTGTGAGGTACGACCTCTACAGAACTGTACTTCTGAGGAGAGCTGGACTTAATAAACTGTGGACCACTCAGGATGATTTGAAGAAGGCAGAGAAAGCGCGGTTAGGGAATCGGATTAAAGTAGGGCCACCACCTTGCCAAATTACAGTCATCTTCTATAGCAGACCGACGCATCCCTAAACTTCAAAACCTCTCACACTGTTCTGTTTAATGATAGCCTGAAGAATGACAAAGATGTATTTAATTTTTCTCACCCAGTCCCTCAGCACTACTCCGGGAAGGGGAACAAATTTGTAAGCTGAGAGGGTAGGAAGTCCGCACGTGAAATAAACAGTACGACATACGGATAATCTTTTGTTTTGTTTTGTTTTTTATTCACAGAATAGATCAGTCCTTAGGAGACAATTTCCTATTACACACAACTTCGCCAAATGCCCTAGTGGAATAATTCTGTGGGCTAGACTAGCACAAATATCAATGTAACATTAACTTAGAAATTGTACCTTCATTCAGGAGGTTAATTGGTTTGGCACCAAATTATCAACGCAAAAGCCAAGCGACGGCTCTGACCCCAGGTTTGCTAACCAAGAATTCAGACCAAGAGGTGCTGCTCCACGCCTCATGTCTCAAGGGAACAGCAGCAAAACGCCATCACCATGAGGTGTGTCAAGTGTGAGCTGCTGTCCCTCAGTGGGGCAGGATGGTAGCTAGGGCTACAGTGATTGATGCAACACAGCTAGCTCATTCTTCCTACACTCAACTTCATATATAAGGAACAGCCTTATATTTGGTGCCACGGAGTTTAAGAAATACTTTTTCTTTTAATTTTTTAAAAATTTATGACAAGATAGATTGTATGTTGAGCATATTTCTCCTTAAACCCACATACTTCCCCTTTTTATCCTTCCTCCATCCAATCAGCCCCTGGTCCCCTAGGCAGTTTCACTCTGCTCTGTCATATATGCATACATGATTTCATGTATCTGTACATAATGTATGGCCCACATCATATATATATATATATTATATATTAAATCTATGGCCCACAAATGAGAAAAAGAATATGACATTTATCTTTTTTAACGTGATTATCTCCCGTCTTGCACCCATCTTGCAAACAGGATAACTTGTTCTTCATGGCTGAAAGAATTCCATTTTGTACATATAAAACCCATTTTGTTTATGTATTCCTCTGCTCTTGACCATCCAGCTTTGTGGGGAATGTGTGTTGCTGACATGGGCATGAGCTTGTAAGGACCCCAATGCTTCAGACCCCAGGCTAGGTGCCGGGAAACGCCAAAGCCTTCTGGTCCAAGTGCAAATGTTGACAATACGTGGAGAAAATGACCACCATAACTTCCTCCTCTTAGATATTTATGGCTGGGAGACTGCTCACTGTAGAGACTGCTCCAAGATTAGCTAAGCCTGTTTCCTCGATTCAGCTGTATACCATTAAGCCTGCCTGCTTGTTCAGCTGTATGCAAAAACTCCGTCTCCCTGTTCACCTGTATATAATAGACACGCTGAGCTTCTAGGGTGTTGCAGCTTCTCCGTTTGAGGGCCCCAACCACCACCCCATCATGTGTCCGTGTGTCTGTCCTTCCTTCATTCCCTCATCACCCC
Organism: Peromyscus aztecus; assembly: GCA_902168405.1. Taxonomy (NCBI): domain Eukaryota; kingdom Metazoa; phylum Chordata; class Mammalia; order Rodentia; family Cricetidae; genus Peromyscus; species Peromyscus aztecus. Next base: position 22,868 of record CABHPQ010174120.1, on the reverse strand, counting down.
AGTTAGGTCAACCCCTGGAACCATGCAATGATGAGGCACAGGTTGGTTCCATAATTTAACTATTGTGCCATATCTGTGCTACATAGATTTTAGAGTGTCTTAGGTAAATACCTAGGAGTACTATATCAGCGTCATGTGGAAGACCTATTTTTAGCCTTTTTGAGAAACTTCATACTTATTTCCTATCCCTACCTGCAGTGTTTAAAGGTTTTCTTTTTTTCATTTTTTTAAATTATTAATTCTTTTATTTATTTTACACACCAACCACAGTTTCCCCTCCCTCCTTTCCCCCCGTTTCCTCCTCCCCACCTCCTTTCTACCCCCCATCCACTCCTCAGAAAGGGGCAGGTCTCCCATGGGAGTCAACAAAGCATGGCATATCAAGTTGAGGCAGGACCAAGCCTCCTCCCCCTGCATCAAGGCTGAGTGAGGCATCCCACCTTAGGGAAAGGGCTCCAAAAAGCCAGCTCATGCACCAGGGAGTTCCTGGTCCCATTAAGGGTTTTCTTTTGTACTGTCAGCAATTTTTTTTTCTTTTAAAATTATTAATCATCATTATCATCACTCTGTGTAGGTGAGAGAGACAAACAAAGAGAGAGAGAGAGAGAGAGAGAGAGAGAGAGAGAGACAGACAGACAGACAGACAGACAGACTGTGCCACAGCAGGCATGGGAATGTCAAAAGAACACTTGGAGAAGCTGGTTTTCTCCCACCGTGTGAGGCAGGGTCTCTCTTCCACCTTGTTGGGAAAGGGTCCCTCTTGCTTCCTCTGTACTGTGTACTCCAGGCTAGCTGGCCTTTGAGCGTACTCTCCCACTCTCCATCTCCAACATTACCCTAGGAGTTCTGGGATTACAGATACCTCTAAGGGGTTGAGCCATCTGATAGCCCTGCCATTTATTTTCTTAATTACTGCCGTTATGAGTGGGGTAAAGTGGAACCTCAGCGTAGCTTTGATTTGCATTAGAATGCTTCTTCTAAGCCACCAGAGTGTACTTTCAAATGTCGAAAAATTATTGCAGAGTGGAGTACAGAACTTTTATTGTGGGTAAATTGAAATCTTCACATGCCAATGTCACTGTATAGCATCACGGGTCTCAAGATAAAATTGCCTTCTTTTATGTGACCATCCTGAAATAGTTGGAACACCATAATGCACTGTGCCCCATTTTCTTGGCACCTAAAGAGATCCTCTTTTATTTTACAAAGAACATTTGCCAATCTAGGATTTAAAAACTGGGTCCCCCCCCAAAAAAAAAAATAATAAAAAATAAAATAAAAATTGGGTCGAAATTATTCATCTCTCTAAAATTTCTATGGCGACATCATAAAATAAGATCACATATTAATATTATTATTTCAACACAAAAGTTTCAAAACTCCTATAAGGTTTTATCCCTTTCATTCAACTATTAAGAGGAGAGAGATTTCAGCACTGGATCCCTCACTGACTTAACAAACACCAAAATGTCTCGGACAAAGTTAGCAGTCTGGACCTAATGAAATACTGAAGAGAGAACCAAAACTCATCATGCTGTGGCAAGTCAGCCACAGAGTTTCCTGAGTATACACCGGCAAGGTGATTATGCCTTGATGGGGACTGTCTGTAATTCCAGCAGAACACTCTAATATTCCCAGGACAGGGAGAGCAAACCAAAGAGCTTCATGGAGAGTTTGGATGAAACTCTAAAATAACAAATCACATGTTTCTGTTTCAGAAGGGAGACACGAAATGAAGGTTACAATGTGGGAGGAGTGTTAACTTCCTGTATTCAACACGATGATTAAAATTAAAATTACAAAGCCTAACTGTTATCTTTAAAAAAAATCAGAATGATTTAGCTAGTATACAAATTAAAACATCTTTTAAAAATGCTGTAATTAGACTTACAGACCCATCGACAGATGTTGCAATGGTTTGAGTGAGGAATAACCCCACAGACTCAGATATGTGAATGTGTGGTCCACCAGCTGGTGGCATCATTGGAAAAGGCGATGGGATGTTCGGGGTGTGGAGGCCTGCTGGATCAGCACAGCACTGGGGGAGTGCTTTGAGAGTTCATAGCTCCACCCCAATTCCCGCTGACTCTTTCTGCTTCCTGCGTGTTGAAGATACTGTGATCTCTCAGCTTCCTGCTCTAGGCTGCCGGAAGCTGTCTTCCCGCCATGATGAACTCAAACCCCCTAGAACTAAAAGCTAAATAAACTCTTAAGTTCTTTTTGTCACAATATTTTATCAGGGTAATGAGGAAAGTAACTAATGGGGTGGGAGGAGGGGGTTAGAGTCAGGTGGTAGCACATGCTAGCCCGTCTTTCCTCCCACCCTGGCATGCCCATCCTACGTGTGCGCATACCTCTCTGAGTCTGAGGCTGTTGGCGTCTCTCTTTTCATCCCTTCCTTTCACAATGTCCTCCTTCGTTGTATATCATTTTAAGATGTGCTGCGATCATTTACACTGCGGAACGTTTGCTTAATGATGCAAAGCTGTGTTGCAGTCTTTTATGTTGCAGTTGTTTAACTCTGGGAAGCTGTGTTACTGCGCCTGTCTAAAACACCTGGTGGTCTACTACAGAGCGGAATGGCCAATAGCGAGGCAGGGGAAAGGATAGGCGGGGCTGGAAGGCAGAGAGAATATATAGAAGAAGAAATCTGGGAGGAAAAGACGAAAAAGCAAGAGAACAAGGGGAGGAGAATGCTAGGGGCCAGCTACCCAGGCACACAACCAGCCACAGAGTAAGAGTGAAAGCAAGATATACAGAAGGAAAGGAAAAAGCCCAGAGGCAAAAGGTAGATGGGATAATTTAAGTTAAGAAAAGCTGGCAAGAAACAAGTCAAGCTAAGGCTGGGCATTTAGAATTAGGAATAAACCTCTATGTGCGATTTATCTGGGAGCTGGGTGGCGGACCACCCCCAAAGAGAAAAGAGCAAAAAGAACCAACAATACTCCTTACTGTGTTTTGCTGTTTGTTTCTGTTCTAAGCTTCTGACCCCATTTTCTAGAAAGCTTTAAGGATCTTTCTAGATAACTTTGGGTAGCCCTTGTATACACTTCCATTGGCTTCTTCATTGCACATTTCCATTTGGTGTATAAGGAATCACTTACCAATTTAACACCATTTGCCTTTTGATTGTCCATGGGGGTAAAAAAAAATCTAAGCATATTTGACCAGCTTCTCTCTTCAGGGAGCTGTGGCAGTGCTTGAGACACCCAGCAGCCTAACTGAGCTGTCCCCTGTAGGCTCCAGGCAAGACTCGGCTTCCAGGTGTGTCTGGGTTACTGGCACAATCAGTCCTCAGGGCTTATGACTCTCGTTCTCAGCTCTGTGAAGCAAGCCTCCAGCTTAGGTCACCCTGACTTCTGTCAGCAGCGGCAGGTGGAGTCCTTGCCCGCTGTAGATCTCTGACGACCCTTTCAGCTGCAGCCGAGAAAAGTGCCTCTTCTAAAAGGTGTCTGAGATCAGATTGGGCCCACCAGGTAATCTGTTTTAATTAATCTCAGAAGAGCTGATTAGAAACCTTAATTAAATACACAAAAATCCATTTCCCCATGACATAAGCACTACAAGAAATGCTGCCTTGGCACATGTGTCCATTCCTAACAGGGGAAATTATGCAAGGATTCAGATTACTGGGTGTTGTCTGTAGAAGTCTCTCTTACTAAAAATCCCAGAGTCCCTTTTGATTACCCACAGCGAATCCCAATTGCCTGTTGGTTGCTGTCTTTGAAACCCCTCACTGGGTCCGTACATTGCTCTGTTCTCTCTTTGAAGGGGGGGCGGGTCATGCTATGACTCTGCCCATTTCCAAAATTAGGAAAGTAGATGGCTGGCAAACGTTAGAGAATCTGTCAGCATTTGATGTCTCTTTGCCGTGACACATACCTGAGAAAGGCAATTTGAGGAAGAAAGGGTGGATGCCGGCTGACAGTTTGAGGGTACAGCCCACTACGGGGGGAAGCAGTCTGGGTGGGAGGAGTGTGAGATGCCGGTCACATTACACCTTTAGTCAGGAAGGAGAGAGTGGCAGATGCTTGTCCTCAGCTGGTTTTCTCCTTTTGTGTAGCACGGGATCCAAGCTCACAGAATGATGCTGCCCACAGCAAGAGTGGGCGACCTCATCTCAGGTAACCTGGTCTGGAAAGGCCCTCACAAGCATCCCTGAAGTATTAGCCATCACGTTGCCCAAGGTCACACAACAGTGGAACAGGAGTGAGTTAAAAGGCAGGTGGGCTGATCCTGGACTCTAAACTGGGGACATCACACTAACTTCTCTGCACAGCCCGAATGCCGCTTTCATGAGCTAATCTCTCTCATGCTCATTGTACTTCTGTGCAAATTTTGGGATGCTTCCGTATCTAAAACGTAAAGCAATATTGAATAAAACTTTTCTGTGCATTTATTTTCAAGAGCTGTTGTGTAGCTCATTTCTGTCATGTGGGGTGACTATGGCTTATGTATGTTGTCCCTATGTTCAAGCTATGGTTCTACATACAGAGAAAACACCATGGTGGTGTGGACCCCCTCTGGGAATTTGTATGAATGGCCAGCTGTACAAGCAGGACTCAAGATAGACTATGATATCTTAAGTGATATAACACAGTTAAATTTCGTTAACGGGACAAGTAAGAGAACATAAGTGGAAAACACAGGTCTGCTTGGTGCACTGGGCTGTGCTCCATCAAATCACACCAAATAGTAATTTGGGAAATGATTGGAATGAAAGTCATGCCCTGGAGAAGCAGGTGGTCTAACTTAATATCTTTACCTTCTCTCTATCCTCTCCTCCAAATCCAGTCCCCCACTTTCATCTCATCTCCAGTGAATCACACACATCTTCTCTTCCAACCCTCCTCCCCTCTCATCCCTTTGTCCCAGGCCCCAGCTCCAGCAGGCATCATGCCCTGGGAAGCCACCAGCCAAGCCTGCGAGAGAAGCAAGAAGGCCAGTGAGCTACCTCAGATCATTCCTCTTCCCCCACAGATCCAATCCCCAAGTCTCCTCCCCAGCTCTGTATCAGAGCAGCTGCTGTGACTTCTCCTCACTCTCTGCCCTCATTTCCAGGGATAAATGTGGAGAGGGAGGGAAGAGGGAGATGAAGGAGGGGATGTGGGGAGCGAGAGCTAAAATTAAGGGCCATGTGATGGGTAGTATGGAAACTGGATACAGTAGACTCTTCCTAAAATGTATACAAATACAAAGGTGATCTAAATGAAATCACCAAAATAACTGGAGGAACAGACTGGACATCTGTCATCACCACACAAAGCTTCCAGTACAGAAAATGGGTTACATCTATTTGAGTTTTTGGTCAAATGGGAGCCCCCAAACCTCCCAGACTGTTGCCAAGGCCGTAGATTGCCCTCTACAAACTGACAACAAGGCCCTGTTACTGAGGAAAACACATACACAACTCATTGAACATGGAAAAATCCAGCTGCTGTATACCATGAGCCTTCCATATACAGGCTAGTATTCTTGGTACCGGAAGGTATTCTGAATGCCACCAAAGGAGAGCTGTAAACACCAACCCAGGTATAAACCCTTCAATCTGCAATGCTGACCGGCCTGCAAGATAAGCTAGTGTAGTGGTCGCACAAATCTTAGGAGAGTAATCAACCAATACCTGATTGGACTTAAGGCCTACTCCATGAAAAGAAACCCATACCCAAGGCTGTTCTTGCATGACCAAGAACCTGAGACTACATAGCTCAGGGACCTAGGGGAAAAACCAAATACTACTCTTCTACTAAAGGAATGTAGCAATAAAAACGACTCCTAATGACTTTCTACTACACTCATAAATCAGTGTCTTGCTCAGCCATCATCAGAGAAGCTTCCTCCTGCAGCAGATGGGAACAAATACAGCGACCCACAGCCAGACTATGTGCAGAGAATGAGAGACCTTGAAACACTCGACCCTAAACGGGGTATCTCTATCAAATCCCTCCCCTTAGAGTTCAAGGGAACCCTGCAGAAGAGGAGGCAGAAAGAGTATAAGAACCAGAGTGGATGGAGGACGTCAAGGAAACAAGGCCTTCTAAACACAACAGGGACCAAAGTACATATGAACTCACAAAGATGTGGCAGCATGCACAGGGCCTGCAGGGGTCTGAGCCAAAAGGAGTTCTAGAGCTGAAAGAAGTGGACATACACCCCACCCCTAACCCAGAAGCTATCTCCAATTGATAACCATTTGCAAATGAAAATTTAGTGTTTTCCTAAAGAGTCTCAGTGGGGAAACAAACTACTCTTAAGGGTAGGCTGCATGACCAGCCATAGATGGCCAACAGCAAACGAACTCAACAGCATCTTTGGAGATCTCATAATGTTGTGTCAGGGCATTCTCTTTTCTTTCATCTTTTTGTTTTTATGGGTTTTTTCCTCCTACAGGTCCTTTGCATATATATTATGGCTTCTGGACTTGTGTTTTTATGGGTTTACTGTGTATACAAACAAGTGGGGCTCTGTGTCTCTAACTGTTTCTTGTGCCTTTTCTTGGGCTCTTTTTCCTTCTGATTGTTTGTTTTGTCCTATTCTGATGGGTTTGTTTTTGTTTTATATTATTTTATTTTATTATTATCTCTTAGATGTCTGTTTATTTCTAATGAGACAGAAGGGGGTGGATCTGGATGGGAAGGGAGGCGGGAAGGAACTGGGAAGAGTAGGGGGGAAGCATAATCAGGATATATTGTATAAAAAATCTATTTTCAATAAAAGAAAAAATAAGCTAATAAATTTTTTTAAAAAAAGAAAGAAATGTCCTAAGAGCCAAAATATTACCCAATCACAAAATTAAATTTTCAGTTCTCTCTACATCCTGTTTTCTTCCTTAGACTTTGAAATTAATCATACTCCCAAGGGTGGAAAAGCTAATATAGGTGAGATTAGCAACAGGGATTTGCCCCAATTGCTGCTGTTTGTGAATATATTACTGTCCCCAGGTGGAATTTGAGTGGAAGCACTTTAAATCACATCAGCACCAAAATTAGTCTTCTTGATTAATGTCATATTTTATAAGAAGCAATTGCAAAGCAGCCAGCCTTTGCTGCTATAAATGGGGCATCTGTTAATGGGTGTTTATATCGGCTCATCGATTAAACTTAATTGTCTTTCCCCATGGTTTTCAGCCCAGGAAGATTTACATAGAAATGTATGGCTTCTCCTGAGATTAGCATATATTCTGCATGAAAGGATAAAAGGGAAGACAAAGATGAAATCAGGGTTTATTAAACAGCTACTATGTGCCATGGACTTCCATTTTATCACATTTATGTCATCCGATAAGTGCATATATAGCATTCCTAGCATAACTCATAGTTAACAATTAAAAACCCCAAGGCTTGGTGATATTGAGAAAATTATTTAAGATGGTACAACTCACACCTAACTTCTGGAGTGCCATATACTCTCCAGGTTTCCACTTCTCCAGGACCTTTAAGTTGTTTCTTCCTATTTCTTACATCACTGACCCACAATGTGCTGTGACTGTACTTCGTAGGCTGGCACATCCATCGACTCGAGAAAATCAAGTGCTCCAGGGTGTTCACTCTGGACATTAGCGCTCCCGTCCCTTCTGCATCCTCACAATATCTGATGTCCTCTGTGGTCCACACTCACTACTCCCTCTGTACTTTCAACTGCCTACGAAAATTCAAAAAAAAAAAAAAGGAAATAAGCAAATGGATAACTGGTGTCTAGAATGACTTGTTACGGGGAGGGAATTCGGCATGAAGTGTGATCTTCAATCTACTGTTTTTAAAGGCCGTCTCCCAATGTTATAAACACATATGCATCATGATACAAGTTATCTAGCCATCACTAGAAATGGTAGCTGTCACAACTAAACATAACTTGAAAATAAGGAAATCTCCCCTTTCGCTTCTCCTGGGAATGGCATTTCATCAAAAGAGTGTTTAAGGCTGGCACTTTTTCATCCAGGTCCCATTATCACAGGAATGCCTCTCTTCAAATTAGCAAAGAAAAAAAACTTGATAATTTAATAAGGGAAATTGGAGAAAGGCTTGAAAATAAGCAAATATATAAAAGTAAGATAAGGGGGAAGGAACAGTGAATGAAATTAGTAGAATCAAAGGCAGGCACCAAAGATCCAAACTTACATAATTTGCTTACCCCCAAGGTTAGAATAAGTGGACATATTTAAAACAACACCACAAAGTTTCTAGATCATCAACAAGCAAGTTGTTTTTTTTTTATGTCACAGCGCACTTGTTAAAATATTTTTTATTATTCAGTGTGTGTCTGTGTGTCTGTGTGTATGTCTGTGTGTCTCTGTGTCTGTGTGTATGTCTGTGTGTGCGTGTATGTGTGTGTGCATGTATATGTCTGTGTGTGTGTGTGTATGTCTGTGTGCGTGTGTGTGTGTGTGTGTGTGTGTGTGTGTGTGTGTGTGTGTCTGTGTGTGTGTGTGTGCGCACACTCACCATCTGTGTCACTGCAGGCACAACGAAGTCAGAGTACAATTTGCACTAGTTCACCCTCTCCTTCCACCGTGTGAGGAAGTGTCTTTACTCCCTGAGGCGTCTCCCCAGCATGAATGACATAGGTTAAGTGCATCTGTATTCATTCATTTATTTATTCAAATAGCTAATGTTTAGATAAAGATATATTTTATCTTGGGAAATACTGGTCTCTAATTTTCTTACAGCGTGTTCCTATTTAGTGTCAACATGTCCCATGCATGTTCTCTCCTCTACTACTTTTTTGAGTAATTTCTTGAGGGTGGAAATTATTAGAAAAGGCGCTGTGTGTCAACCCTTGTTGTTGGGTAAAGTGACTTCACACATCTCCTTATAGGGCTGTAGAGTTACTAGTGAGACTGTGGAGATGTATTCCATTGTTTACTCTCCTACATATTTGATTACTAGTTATCTTCCTTCCTTTTGGTTTGAAAACTTTCTTCACATATTCTGTAAAGCCACATAATGACAGAGTCCCTTCGGTCTAATTTGTCTGGAGCAGTTCACATTTCCACCTCATTTCTGAAGGACAACTTTGCTGGGTGGAATATTCTTAATTAACAGGCCATTTTCATTAGTGCTTTGAATTTAAAAGTTCTCTTGACATAGGAGCTGGAGTCCAAGTCTTTACATTCCCACACTGTTGGCCATCAGGTGTGGGCCGTGTCAGCACAGGGAAGATGACCTTGGGTGACACAATTTTCTTCAATAGAAGCTATCCCCTTTAAGAGTAGCTATAGCTAAGAGCCAAAGTTCAGCATCAACTCAGAAACTGTGGAGATGAGCCCTTCATTTCCTGAAGAAAAATGCTCTGGGAAGGGAATCCTAGCATCTACCACCACACAGCCACTTCCTTAAATAACTACCACTGACAGATAATTTCAATTTTTCCCAGAGGCATTGAAATATGTTTGTTTATTGGAATACCTCTGTGTGAAAAAAAAAAAGAATCATTGGCAAGTTGAATCACCTGACACTATATTAAAAAAAAAAAAGATTTACTGGCAAAAGTTGCTAATATCATGAAAATCAGGCTGTCTGCTCCCCTGAGAAAAATATAATTGTAGGGAATTGGCCTGTCATTAATTCTTAATATGCTATCTAATTTAGACAGTATACCAAGGATCTTTGTTGAGTCACAAAGTAATATGTCCCCCTGAAACTTGTTAGAGGTTGCTAAGCATGTTGTTTAGGCTAGTAAAGTAAACCCTGAAGAATCTTTCTAATAAATGATATATTATTTATCCCATTAGCATGATTTTCCCTCCATCTCCCCAGGGCTGATAATTCTAGCATGTTCTGTTTCTTTTACAAATAACAGATCTAAAACAATAAGGATAAGGATGTCTATGGCCCAAATCAGAATCAACAGGCATAGTGAAATACAGATCGCTTGACTTGTTCTAATGAATTTCTCATGAGTTCTTCCCCCGTTAAGAAAGAGAGGAGAAGGAGAGTTGGAGGGGGCTGTATTCCCACAACTTTAACTATCATGCTCTGTCAAGTGTTGTCAAGCATTTAAATGAAGAAGGCCATTTCAACAGGAACGAAACAGGAATAAAATCCTATTCATTAATTCTCTCCTCTCTTCTGCCCCATGTGCTGGTACCTTTCCTAAGGCTGCTCACACTGACTTTACTTTCTGTTCTAACTCCAGCTGCTGGGAGAGGAGGAAGTGATGTGGCATTGCCCCTGTGGGCTACATTAACCTCTGAGCATTCTAGGGCTTAGTCACTGTGCTTTGCTGAGTCTTGTTCTGACGTGTTTGTCCAGAACTGTACATTGTTTTCTATAAATAGAGCCCAAGACCCAGGAATCACAGATACTAGACAGGTAAAAGATGAGCATCTTTCTATCAGATTTGCCTCTATAAGCAAGTACAAAGAGAAGAGAGTTGTTACACTATAGAAAGGTTGGAAATGGCTGTGGGGGACGAAGGGAAGATATTTCCTTCCTTGTCAGTACAGCTCATGAGCATTGCACTCTCCAGTGTCTTCTCTAGGGAAAGGTTAGACTGACAGAACTAGAAAATTTATAAAGAATAAATTGGACTTTTTCAGCTTCTTTGAGCCCTTCTACTGCTTGGGAGCAGGACTGAATCCCGCACTCCCATCCTGTGGTCCAATGCTATTTGCAGCCATGGTCTTAGAGATGTCTGCCTCTAAGGAAGTGCAAATGGCTTGTGTATATACTCCAACTTCACAGTTGTGGAAACCAAAAGTGAGAATTTCACGTCTATCTGTAGCCCTTTGTTTTATTTCCAGATCTGGTTATAGAAGGAGGACAACCCTAAGAATCGTTGATTTCCAGCACCTCATGTGTGAGCCAAGAACTCTGAAGAACAAAAGAGTAGAAAAGAGACATTAGAAGAACTCCAGACTTACAGGTGAGAGACTTCGGTAGGGACAATATATTTGATATTATACTTAAGCTTTTTTCCTTTATTTTTTTCAAAATAATATTTAATTTTTGATCTGTACAAGGGGCCAGGTTTTCGCTGCTGGGACATGGGAAGCAAGTGATGGCCTGAAGAGTACTGTATTTTGAAGTTAGTGGATACAACAGGCCAGTGACTGAGGCTGAGAAAAGAGGATCAGCCTTGGGAAAGGTCCTTAAATTCAGTCAGTTTTCTAAGGAGCTGGAAGTCTAGCAAGGAACCAATTAGATCTACAAGTAGCAGGTGGTCCCAGCCCACCGGGTCAAACCAGCAAGGCTTTCTAAAGGAGCAGTGGCTTAGGCGATGTTCGTCAGTGATGGGTCTTCCACACAATTTCTGCTTTCAAGGAATGAGGAGATCCTCCGGTCTTACCAGGTTGTCAGCCCAAATGGAAGCTCTGGCTTTCAATTTTAAGTGCTGTATCTACGTAGACTTCTCAAATCATCCTTCTCCGTCTTTTTCCCTCTCCTTCTTGTCTTGCCTCTCTCTCCCTTCATTCATTCTTGTTCTGAATTGCCCCGCAGGATAGAGAGAAGAAACTATGTCAGACTCAGCCTTGGATTCATGAAGTTTGTCTACAAGCCACTTTTGTCGTGATGTGGCTGGCGATAATTAAAATGGACGAAGTCTCAAGGACCGAAGCTGTGGGGAACTAAAACAATTATAAATTCAGGAGAACTGTACTCTTAGTGGCACAGAATGGATGCTGGCTATCAAGAGAGAGAGGCTGGCATGGGAACAGAGTCCACACCCAGTACCAATGATGTTGAATACATTACTAGGCAACTAGAAAAACAGCTAAGATTTGAAGTTTAGGACTGTTAGTAATACAGATTTCTTAACTCTATGGAAAGATGCAAATGGCTTTTCTGACACCCAAGACAGAAAGCAATACACAGGGGGAAATATTCCCTATCCAAAACAGGCAAGTCTGTGGCACCTAAATTAGTTTTTTTTTTTTTCTGGTCGATTTATCCCACTGTACTTTGAATTAATAGGTTTTGGATTGTTGACAAGTGCTACCACCTAGCTCTTACCCATTTCCTCTTCTCGCACAGAGCAGTGAATGTCTGCCATAGTCTTTGGTAGCAAGGACTCTGGCAGCATAATTCTGCATCTAATGTCACTCTAAGTACTAGAGATGGGCTCATGGTCTGAATTGGTGAGGATTGAGCCAGTGCTCAGCAACCTTCTCATCTGTAAATTCTTCAGAGGTTTCAAATGAGGTATGCCTGAGACCTGGCACTACAAACTTTACAGGTCCAAATGAAGGAGATTTAACTGTATGTGTGTGTGCACCTGTGTATCTATCTGTGTGCAAGTGTGCATGCATGTGTGTGTGCACACAAATTTTGCGTATGTGCATGTGTACATGTGTATGTGCACTAACATGTGTGTATATGGGGGGGCTTATATATTGGGATGGGGTGCCTCCAGGAATACAGCTGTGGAAAGACCAAGTCCATGAAGGCATCCAGAATCCTCTGAGACAGAGATGAGTTACAGAGTGAGGAAGATAGTTGAGTCTTAATTACAACTTACAAGTTTCAAACTTCAAACATTTAATTCCACGGGGGAAATAATTTGATATCAGACTTTAATTCACTTGGACTTTAATATATTTTGACTTTCACTTGAAAGAAGATTTAATCTTTGAACTTCAGCTTTGCCCTGGGACTTTTATAATATTAGGGGTCTTTATATGAAAAGTTTGAGTTATTTTCTATGGTATTGGCATCTCACAACTAGAGAAATTTTATTCTATCTTTGTGGTTGTCATTAATTCCCCTTGAAGAACTTGTGACACACTGTTGGAAAGATGAAGTTGGACATAATTTAGAAATGGAACTAGAACAGAATGGATTTTAAGCCTTGGATTGCGACTGGCATTAAAGTTGATTTGCTTAATGAAATGTGCATATATATTTCAGGGCATTCTAGAAGCAAATTCTACAGTGGTCTGGGGCACCAGAACTAAAACGGACAGGTGTGAAGGATGTTAGCCGCAAGATGAGAGAATACATCCTGGTGTGTATGCATCTCCCCTTCTTGAGACCTTGGGATACAGTATGTGTTATGATTTCCATTTTCATGGACTGAGAGGGAAATGAATCTGGGGAGTTTGAGGCAAATGCTTTCTTCCCACTCCTGGTGATTCCTTCCAGGTAAGTCAGAGCTTCTTACCATATCTTTGCCCTGAGCTGTGTACTCCATCTCAGAAGGAGCTGGGTAATGTGACCGGCATACTGGGGGCACCAACTCTAACATGCTTATCCCCCTCTCTCTTCTGACTGAGAACGTGAGCCACTAGCGGGAATCAGGCTTCCCTGTTAGTTGTCTCTGGAGCCCACATCAGCTACTAGTTAAGCTAGACCCTTTCCCGAGGGATTCAGGACAGAGGGAGACAAAGGAGTGAAGAGGTGTGGCTGTGAGTGGTCTGACCCAGTCCTGTGGAGGCAAATCTGACTCATTCTCGGAGTTGATGTTAGCAAAGTCCCATCCATGTTCCAAGTTAACTCCTAATAAAAGATTCCTGCCTTTCATCTGCCCCCACTTGACTCCTTACTCAGTGTGCTCCAGGGGAAGGTATACGTTATTCTTCACTGGGTTCCTTCATGGACTCCCCGTGGAACCGGTCAGAACTCACCTGGACAACTTGCTGATCACAGGAACGGGTCTCTTCTACGAGACCTAGCCTTCTTTTCTGGAACTCAGAAGTAAAGCCTACCTCACTTCGGGAGTCAGGGCTATGAAATTCTATTACTAAATGTGGTGTCAGTTTAGGTCTGTGAACAAAGGCACTAGCTAAAGTTTCGCTGCCAGCGAGAGACAGAGGGCAGCAGAGCGGGCAATCAGAAGCACCACAAACAGAGGATGAAAGCAGCTCCAAGAGCATGCCATCCCACAGTGGGGCCATCCAAGTCCAAGCATGCGCGTTTCTTTCTGGGGCCACCCAAGTCCAAGCATGCGTGTTTCTATTTGGCAGATCCATCTGCTGAAGAAGAGCCATCCTCATGGGGTGAATGGGAGTCACAAGAAACACAAAATTTCAAGGACTAAGACTTGAATGAAACTCCTGGGAATAGAAAGAGGAAGTTTAATATCACCCTCAATGGTGGGGATTCCGCGTGTATGGATTAGATGAAAGAAAGTGCCCAAAGCAATACAAACATTTGTAGAGTCACACGAGGAGACTGAAGCTTACTATCGCCCTGTGAGAATTCTCTGTCACATGAATTGATTAGAACTTTTCAATCACATTGAAAAAAAAAGGAAGTATAATATCAATGCTAATTTACTTGGAATTTGTAATTCTTTCATTAAAAGGGACTGAAATATTGATATGTGTATATATCACTTTATGTCTAGCCTAGTTACTAGAGTGGATATGTAAAAATAATATATTATCTCTCCTACCCCTAATTGTTGACATACTCTATAAGATTTTTTTTCATCATTAGAGAATGTCTCTGACAACCCCTGCTGGTAAATACTATCTCTAGGCAGTTGTATACTAATCTATACGTTACGTTCATATTTTAACAAATATATGTAAAAGAAAATAGAACAGATCCAAACCAGACACAATGTAATGGAATGACATGGAATAGGGAGAAGTAAAATGGGGAGGGGAGGGGAGGGGATGGGAGGAGGGGAGGGGAGGGGAGGGGGGGGGGGGGAGGGGAGGGAGGTAAGTGGGTTGGTGAAGATGGCCTGGGCTGGCCCAGATTGCTTTGAAACTGCAGCACAGAAGGGCTACTCTACAGATAAGGAAAAGGACGCCACAAAATCACATAACTTGCCTGAGGTCACTCCCTTATTAGTGGAATTGCTGGAGAAAAAAAAAAAAAAGAATCTAGTTTTCCTGAGCTCAGCAATACATTGTTCCGATATACTGCCTCTGGTAATTTGCTCGGTTCTGAAGTAATGTTTTCATTTGTTAGCTGCTTTTATTTTGTCTTTATGCCTAGACTTTTCACCTTACTTAGTTTTATAATTGGATAGAAATCACCGGAGGAAGGAAAAACATAAGACTTAAGAGGTTTTCCTTTCTGGGCCCAAGTAAGAACTCCCTTTAGGAATCTTTATGGTCAAGTTCGGCTGCTCTGGTTCATCAACTGGGGACACCATAATATGGGAATGGATTTTTCTCTTGAGATAGGATATCCAAATGCATTTTTTTTCTAAACTTTATGTAATGGAAAGTTTCAAACTTTTTGCAACAGCAGAATAATATGACAATCTCTCCTGACCTTTCAGTGTTTCCCATACTGACACATAACCTAATGCTTTTCACCTGTGTGGCTGCCCTTCATTACTCAAAGCAATTATTACACAGCAAAATACTTTGGGATATATTTCTAGAGGATTAGAACTTCTCTTTCAACACAAGCACAGCATCTCCTCTGCACTTAGACTATTGATATTTGCCTGGAGTCACTGAATATTGATATACATTTTGACTGGTTTGTTAGGTTGACTCAGGAAACAATTATTGCAGCTGTTTGCTTATTTTCTAAATTGCTGGTTTTCATCTCTCTCTAGTTCTTACCTTCAAATACCCTTGTTTAAAGATCAGGTCATCTCTTTTATAGTATTTCCTGTAGCTAGAGTTGGATGATGATGCGTCCCCGGGCCTAGAGATGTAGCTTAGCGGCTGATCACTGGTCCTCTGAGTCGGGGTTACAGCTCCCTCAAGTGCTTACCTCCTCTGTGTCATGCCCCAAGTTCTATTTCCAGTACTGAAAACAAACAAACAAAAACAAAAAAAACAAAGTGGTACCCTGTGTTTCATGTAAAGCAGTCGCTAAATGCATAGATAATTAAATTCAGGTTTCTTTTTCTTAACAAGAATGTTTTGTAGGTGCCAAAGAGATGGATCAGTAATTAAGGGCCCTTGCCACCAACCTAAAAGACCTACATTCAATTCCCAGGACCACGTGATGAAGGGGCAAAAACCAACTCTGTGGTGTCCTCTTCTGACTTTCCCCAGGCTCTTTTTTAGCACACAGATGCCCCCCCACACACCCACAGTTTCATAAGGGGCAGGTCAAATTGTGCAGCTTTCACTTTGTGTAATGACATTGCCGAGATCCGTATAGATTACAGAACTTTTCCATACTTATTAGCAAACATATTCCTATCTAAAATCTTCTTACCCTTTCTTTGCTACCTTGAGATGTACACTGTTTGGAAAATGGAGATTCTTTCATGTTGCAGTTATCCCCAGCTAAACAGTCTACCCCTTGATCTAACGCATTCAAACAACGCCAGCTATGTTGTTGTTACCTCTGGTAATGAGGGAGTCATTTGCTCTCAGCTGGTTGGGTCAAGGTAGAGCTAGTCCTGTGCTCATAGATGGTGACCAGAACTGCAGTTCTCCTGAAGGTATATGTCCACTTAAGTGTTTGAATTTGTCATCTGGATTGTATGGTCTTCCTTGGGCTGCGTCCACCCTGGTGACTGATAACTGGGAGTGACTGTTCCATCATAATTTATGATCTAGCATTAGATGTCGCAGACCAAAGTCACAGGCACACCAGCTTGAGAAACCGGAGCTCACGGAACGCCAGTGTGCACTGTAAAAAGGACACAGGGGACTGCAGGACTTGTTGCTGTCATCCTGCGATCAATTTGCCACAGTTTGTTTGTCAGCTTTTGCTCTAATTGATTACAGGATCCACTAGCACTTATCCAACTCACTTTTACTCTCACCTTGAGCTGGGGAAGCAAATGCCTTTGAGGTATTTTTAGCCGCTCACACTTATTGTCATGACCCACCCACCATCTCCTTCCTGTTTGGCAAGTGAGAATCACTTGAAATCCACATCTTCACTCTCCAGATGCAACTCCACTGCTTGTGAGAACTTCTTCGAGTCCTCGCCTAATGACACCCCGGAATCTCCTTGAACATTTCTCATTTCAAAACTGGAATCGGGTACTTCTCCAAAAGCTCTCGGTCCTTTTAGGATAAAACAGAAATTCTTCTGATGTTTCAAATTCAAATTCAGGACTGTAGAGTTTTCCTAACTTCTTTGATCATGTTTCTATCTTTTTTTTTCTTTCTCCCTATTAAATGTGTAAAGTCCTGGTTACGGCAGCATGATTATGAATATGCCTTATTATTAAAAAAAAAGTACTTAAATGTGTATCAATAATAAAGTGAATGAAAGTTGTTTCTCTACCCATAATTCTTATGGCCCAAAGCTTCAGGTTTTAGGTGTATCTCATGGTTATGTAACAAAGCCAGCACACTCTACAGTCACTTGGAACAAGTGTGTATGGTTAGAGGTTAACTTCAACACAATTACATTCATCTGCCTATGCTTTTCTTTCGTAAGGATGGCATTTTGAAAATTTAATTTAATTGCATTATAAAATATTTATGTAGTGTCAAAGCCTAGCCGGCAAAAGCCAATTTATTCAGGGAAGAGTGACGTCTATTCCTATCCCTTCTAAATCTCCCCTAGCAGTAACTTTCTGTTCAATGTTGGATTTTTTGTTTTCATCAGGAGAAAAATCATATATTTTTAATCTCACCACTCTCTCATGAGCAAATAGATTCATACAATGCAAACTCCTCCACGGTGCTTCCCCTGCCTTAACACTACAGATCACCTCAAAGCAGAACATAAAATACCTCTTCTTTCCTTCTACAGATCTGTCCACAGACCCATTCTTTATTCAGTGAGAGTCCCACTGAGGCTGTTTAATCTCTTCCAGTCTTTCCCGATCTCAGGCAGTTCTGCAGTGAAACAATTTCAAGATGATACTCTCTTCTTTGTTTTTTTCCAGTGTATTTTAAAGAAAGATTTCAAGAAATGGGAATTTATCTTGGTCTTAGAGTTTCTATTGCTGTGAAGAGACGCCATGACCACAGCAACTCTTATAAAGGAAAACATTTCATTAGGGCTGGCTTACAGTTCAGGGGTTCAGTCCATTATCATCATGGCAGGAAGCATGGCGGCATGCGGGCAGACATGGTGCTGGAGAAGAAGCTAAGAATTCTACATCTTGATGCACAGTCAACAGAAGGAGACTGTGTCCCCCAATGGGCATAGCTCGAGCAACTGAGACCTCAGAGCCCTCCCCCGCAGTGACACACTTCCTCCAACAAGGTCACACCTACTCCAACAAGGCCACGCCTCCTAATAGTGCCACTCCCTACGGGCCAAGCATTCAAACACATGAGTCTATGGGGGCCATACCTATTCAGATCACCTCAACCTTAATATAAATTTCATTGAACAGTGTTCAGTTCCCTTTCATAACCGGTATCAGTTTTACTTTCTGTCCAGCAGTAATGTGTGTAAACTACCTCTCACAGCTTTAATCTGTTTAATCTAATTACATTGTCAGACCTTTACATTTTTTCAACTCTGTTAGGTTGTGAGATTTTACATATATATATATATATATATATATATTTAATATATTTAAATTTAAATATAGAACATGAAAATAAACTACCATCTTAACTGAAATGAATTCAACAGCCTGCATTTTAAAACACAAAAGCCAATGTTTTTCTCCCTACGACTTCATAGTCACACAGCAGAGCACTTTGTAGGCTTTTACCCACACACCGTTTAAATATGTCTTTGGTCTTCACATTCAACAGAAAACAAACCATTCCTGGTATGCATTTGACTGGCATTTATCCTCATATACACGCCTTGTCAGAGAGCACCCTGTTTGAGATATTACTTAGTAAAACTACGCTGACCCTGGGCTGGTGGCTAAATCAGATGATTGTCACGCAGTCTCAAGGGGGTGTGACCTCCATCCTGCTGGGTATACCTCTGAGTCAGTGTGCTGCATCCACACACGGGGACCTAACAACCTTTCCTAGCCAGCCTCACAGTCTTATACTGACAAGTTAATTTTCTCCCATTTTACTACTTAACCTCCCCATAACCTCAATCTGTGCAAGGTTTAATGATCAGGACTTTGGCGACCCAGTAGAGACACAGTTTCTCTACCTGGTTTGTCTCCAGGTTTAATGAATAGGGAACAAGGTGGGGTGTAAGACAAACATTGTTCCTGCATATACCCAGGTAGTCAGCCTCTGTGTACCTTTCCCTTCTTATATTATTTGAACTACTAGTTGTCTACTCTTTAACTACGTGAAGTTGAAAGAAAAATATTCCCCTCCACTGTTTCTGGTCATTATTCATCCATTCATCCCTCTTTCTTTGTTCTCCTGATTTCAGTTCAATTCAAACAAGGATCCCCTTACTTTTTAGCTTTTAGCTACTTCCTACAAAATAGCAGATGAATGTGAGCCCAGTCCTACATCTCCTGAAATTTCTGCTACACCAATAAAGGGCATTTTCTCAGAGGTGAGCTATTTCTGATGGTTCTTAAAATACAGGTTTACTTTAAATAAGTTTTTTTTTTCCAGGAGGAATAGGTGCACTCATAATGAGGGGCTGGAACCAGGGCTGGAAGATGCATTAGTAGGTTTATAACTGACCCACGGACTGGATTCTAGCTATAGAATTGAACACTGGCTTTCTGCATTTCAAAGACCAAAAAGATTTGTCAAATTAGTTACCAAATATTTTCACAGTACCATCCTACCTGTATGCACCTAGGGAGAAAAGGAATATCTGGCTTAAGCAATTTAAGGGAGGAAGGATCTATCTCGGCTCATGGCTAAAGGGGATGCAAGCCATCACGGCTGGGGACGTTTGGCGGCAGGCGTAGACTGCAGCTCTCCTGGTAGGAATTTGATCACACCAAAGTAGATTAGGAAGCCGAGTTAGGACAGGAAGAGAGGCCAGGCTATGACCTTCAAGGTCACAAAGATCCACTTCCTCCAGCTAGGCCTGACCTCCCAAGGGTTCACAACATCTCCAAACATTAATATGTGCTGGGGGCCACACATTCAAACACATGGGTCTGTGGAAGACAACATATTCAAAACCGTAACATATCCCAAACTATTTTTTTAATGAAAGTTCACTAGTATGAGAAAGTTTTTGTGAAATGTCTGAAATTTTGCATTTTCAATTAGTTGTGAAGGGTGTGTGTGTGTGTGTGTGTCCAAGCACACATGGATGTATGTATCCGTGTGCACGTCTATGTGTGTATATGGTGTGTGTAGGTCAGGGATTAACATTGGGTGTCTGTCTCAATCCCTCTCTACTTTAGTTCTTGAGAGAAGGTGTCTTACTAGTCCTGGAGCCCACCAATTTGGCTGGCTAACAAGATCCAGGGGGCCTCCTCCCTCCCTGCCCAGAAGTTGGGTTGCAAGGCATGCTGCTGTGTCTAGCTCTTACATAGGTTCTGGGGATGAAACTCAGGTCCTCACACTTGCACAGAAACACTGAGCCATCTCCCCAGCCCCTGTCCTGAAGCATTTTAATGGCACACAAGTGCTCTGAAATCCTCCAATAGATCAATTGAGGAAGCAAAAGCATCCAACCCTCCATGAAGTTTTATTGTCAAATATTCTTACACTGATAATTTTCAAAAACCACCATATACTATATTGTTTTGTTCATATGTCTTTGGGAATGGCACAGAGTTGAGGAATGTTATTCACTTTTCTAAGATTTGGAAAACATATCTACAACCTGACCATGGGCATTAAGCTTTAATTGGTTAGATAAAAGTCATGAAGAACAATACTTACCAGGTTCTTGTATGTGATTGGTTTCTTGTTCTCCTTTGCTATCTTTTAATATGCTTCTCTTAGGTTCAGGTGAAGGGATAGTGTGCATATCAAACAGGTAATTTCCTTTGTAAATTATTCATATGCATGTCTGAACATGTTTGTGGCTCACAATTCGTCAGAATAAATTATGTATTCCCATTTCTTTTCCATTCTCACCTCCATGCTGGTAACAAACTCACATAGTCAGAGAGACAAAATATCATCACAGAGGCAAGTAACAGCAGACTGGAAACGAAGTGCTGGCTAAGGGGTTTTCCTGTAAAGAAGGGGGAGGAAAAGAAACAGGGGGAGTTACTTTGGTTTCTCAAAAACAGAACATTTTCACAAAGACTAGAAGCAATGAAAAATAGGAAGAGTTCCATGGTTGAACTGGGCTTTTGTCAGCCCATCACTTTGTGGAGTTGGCCAACACAGATCCTAGCAAATGTGGAAATCTGTCCAATCTACCACACCAGTTATGAGAATTAGGAGGGTGGGATCAGTGGCACTTCTAAAAGCGATCATCCCAGACAGTCTTGACCTGAGTCTATGCCAGTAACTGAAAAGGTGGGGGGAAAAATCTCTCAGGAAATTTGTATCTCAAAGTCATTTACCTTTTTCATCTCAGTGTCTCTACATGTTAAAATTAATAGACATTTAGAGTTATTTCATGATTTAAAGTCTTAAAGGTATTTTTTTTTAATTGAAAGTAAAGTTCTCCTAAAATTAACAAAGTATGTTGCCTTAGTTTGGGTTTTTGTTTCTGTGAAGAGACAATATGACCACGGCACCTTTTAGAAAGGAAAACATTTAATTGAGGGAGCTCACTTACAGTTTCAGAGGTTCGGTCCATTATCATCATGACGTGGAGCATGGTGGTGTGCAGACAGACATGGTGTTGGCTACATCTTGACCAGAAGGCAGCAGGAAGTTGACTGACTGTCACACTGAGGGAAGCCTGATCAAAAGAGATGCCAAAGCCGGCCCCCTCGGTGACACACTTCCTCCAACAATGCCACACCTCCATATAGTGCCACTCCCTTTGGGAGCCATTTTCTTTCAAATCACCACATACGTACAAAACTATAGTAGAGTTAATTTTAATCAGTCTGTATTATCTCAAGTAATTCTGCATGGACTACTCAATGACTGTCTTAGGGTTTCTATTTCTGTGAAGAGACATTATGACCATGGCAACTCTTATAAAGGAAAACATTTAATTGGGGTGGCTCTGTTACAGTTCAGAGGTTTAGTCCATTATTGTCATAGTGGGAAGCATGGCAGTGTGCAGGTAGATACGATGCTAGAGAAGGAGCTGAGAGTTGTTACATCTCACTTGGGCAACAGGCTTGTACATATTTAAGAGCTCAAAGCTCATATCCTCACTGACACACTTCCATCAACAAGACCACACCTACTCCAACAAGGCCACATCTCTTAATAGTGCCACTCCCTTTGGGGGCCATTTTCTTTCAGATCACCAAAAGGACGATGGTGCTGGTGTTATTTGCTATGTTTGGTATTTCCCCTTTATAATACATTACAGTGATTGTAATCAATACTCCTCTATATAAAACATCCTTCCCATTTTACTTGCCAAAACATTATACACACACACATATGTATATATAATTTTTATTATTGTTGCTACTTGGTTTCTTAATAACTTTTTTCTCTGTCACCTTCATACATACTGACTACACTATGCATATATTTATTAAAGTAAGAAGTCAAAGTGAATTGCATAGCTATATTTTGGCATCTTTTATGCTAATTATCAAATTAAAAATTATCTGCACAGTACAGCATTATTCTTTCATTACTTTTAAAACTTAAAATAGTAATCACATAGCCCATCCCAACATGCGGTATCTGGAGTCAAACTTTCCCAGAGAGTTCTCAGTTGATGGTGCAAAAATAAAAGTGATTTACTGAAATCACTTTAACTCAAGCATGAGTATTCAAATGTACAGGCTTGTCTAATAAATATTCATGAAGTTTAATTTAATATTATTTCAATGCTTTTTAAATGGCCTCTTAGAACACAAGTTAATGAAGTTCCTAAGGATGAATTCATTTCATCCAATCATGAATAACGCTCACATTTTTTTTAACATTCCAGCATATTGTCGGAAGTGCCAATTTTTCTGTGTGCCTTATCCTGATCAGTCTTGTCCATCTGCTATTTATTCTTTCTCTCTCCCCGTCTCCCTTCTGAACTCATAATTTATATTTTCTCTCCAGGAGAAAGATTGCTCCCTGATCAGGTCAGAACAAAGATGGCAGATTTGCG
>CABHPQ010174119.1:11630-71005 GCA_902168405.1 Peromyscus aztecus | reverse complement strand
TTTTTTTTATCATCTTATATTATTTAATGCATAAAGTTCTTGAAGAAACATGGGTCTCAGCATATATGGTTTATACAAACTCTTTGTAAAATCAACATAGAAAATCACAAAATTGTACATATTAATTGTGTACCAAGTAATGTTGGGATATATTGGAAAAAAGTTATACATATTTGTACTCCTAGACATTTCTCACTTTATGATGAAACTTCCTTTTTTTTCTACCTTTGTGAAATGTGTCCTGAATTAACCTGGGTAATTCTATCCACTGTCACAAATGAAACAAGTTCATTTTTTTTTTTCAAGACAGGGTTTCTCTGTGTAGCTTTGCGCCTTTCCTGGAACTCACTTGGTAGCCCAGGCTGGCCTCGAACTCACAGAGATCTGCCTGCCTCTGTCTCCCGAGTGCTGAGATTAAAGCCATGCGCCACCACTGCCCGGATTCATTCTTTCTTATAATCAAATAATAATCCATTTTGTATATGAGCCATACATCCTTCATCATTCATGAATGAATAAATACTTAATTTCTATTGTTTATTTATTTAGTGTGTGTGTGTGTGTGTGTGTTGAGAGTAGGTTCTTTTCTAATTTCTATCATGATGTAGGCTATGGGGATCAAACTGAAGTCATCTGGTTTGGCTATAAACAATTTTGCTTAACCATCCCCCTAATTTTTGTTTTCTTTTTTAAAATTATCATGACTATATTGCTGATGCTCAAGGAAAAATATTTTGTAAATTGATGTTCTTTCTGTGGATGATGTTGGACACATGGCTCTTTCATAAAAATTGAAATAGTCCTCACATGATTGGAAAGCCTTGAGCACTCTAAGAATGATTTTCTTTTCTTTGGAGACCCATGGAGAGCTGTCTGAGGACATTCATTAAAAATACTGTTTCACAGATTTTTATACTCACTGTGTTTTTAGAATAGTAATGTGAAAATTTTCTCAAGTCTTATATCACGATTTTAATCACCATTTTCTGTCTCAAGCAAATGTAGTCAAACATAATGAAAGTACTTTTAGAAACTTTGGTGTTCAGTGATCTGAGGTAGAAAATAGTGATCAAATCATGATGTTGTCTTACTGTTTAACATTTTCTAATTTTTATAACTGGATATTTTGCTAATCTTAATACAGAAAGAAAAATTGTTGTGCTCAAGGTTACTAGAAATGCAGTAACTAAGCTATGTTATTAGTCTTGGTGATCATAAAGTGTTGAAAGTACCAACATGATATCTAAGCATGACTGGCTGCTACTCTGGTATTACATTTGAGATTTTGATGTTTTCAGGAAAATGGATGAAATGAAGGCTGATCATGATAAGTAAAATAAGCCAGTCTCACAACAAGTATAATATCTTTTCTGTCATGTGTGGGATTCTTTGTGATATAGAAAAAGGAAACAGAAATGAGGAAGAAGAGGTTTTTTTTTAAAAAAAGATAATAATATATTAAAGGATCAACATAGATTAAATGTATTAATAGAGACACCAAAGTGAAATACCTTGCATTGCACCACTAATATACACTGGTAAAACAAGATGGGGGAACAGAAATATACATCATTATATCTTTTATAAGATTTTAAAAAATACTGTGAAATTTCAATTTTAGTTTCATGTAACATTTATTGACTAACTTAAAGGGAACATTTTTGGCTAATGCATAGTAGTTCTCTGTCAATGCATGCTGAACTTCTGGGCCATACTTGTATTTTTTTCTTTTTTTATGTAATTAAAATACAATTATATTTATTTTCCCTTCCTCTCCTCCATCATAATCCTCCAAGATTGTGTCTCCTGTCAGCTACTCCCTTTCAAATTCTTGACACTGCTGTTATATTTTTAATAAGACACATAAATAAACAAGTAAAACAAGCATTCTGAAAGTAGCTGGCAGACAATTATGGCAAAGGAGCTCATACACAAAGAAAATAGTTCTATACTCTGTTCAGTTTGAGTACATTCTGATTTTGAGCTCATTATTTGTTGTTGTGAGTTCTGAAGGTTTTTTCTTTTGATTCGAATGTATGACTCTATGTGTGGTCAAACCCCATGGCCTAAGAAGTTTGATTCAAATTATCAGCCTAGGAGAACTATGGTAAAATACATAGAGGAAAAATGGGAAATAAACTGGTTTATTGAAGGAAATATTGATAATAGTGATATGTGCCTCATAACCATATGGATGTACAGGCTATGAGTTAATGCATAAAATCCTGGTGAGACTCAGATAGTCCCCATGTGAGTATTCTGTCCAGGCCTAATGACAAATGTTGACCTTTTTACTTGTATAAGTGTCCTACTGAGCACTAAGTTATGCATTTAGCCTAATGTTACTCAATTTCTAGATGATGCCAAGTCTGAGATAAAGTACAGAGGGGTTGATAGATGCCTTCAGGAGTCACATGAAGCTTTATTTGTTAATTGTCTGATTACATCTGAAAATTTACAGAGTCTCCTCCATTTTTTCATAGAGACAAAGTAAAATTGTAGGTTAATTCTTGGTTTCTTCTTTCCCGAGACCTGAAAAGACATTTTGACTTTTAATATACAGTTAAATTTAAGGATGGAGAACAAAGAGATCACACTGGAAATGAGAGCTCTAATAGTTCATTTAGTCACATAGACAGCAAATACAAACAAACATCTAAGAAAGACTGAAGGATTTTAATTTATAATGTCTTAACTCTGAAGTACAACATCTGTGTTATACCTAGAGGGAAAGCTTATCCCTACCTGGGCCTGAGAAGTCTCCACAGCTTTGACACACTTTAAACTTTACTTGACCCTATGTTATTTAAAGTGTATATAAAACAAGAAGTGTCTCTCTCACCTGTTAACTATCAGACTCAAACAATGAGCTTGGTGTACTTTGGGTCCAGAAAAATATTGGAAACAGAAGGCAGCTAATTTTAGTTTGATTGATATTGCTATATCCTCAAAACTTTCTTTTTCTCATGTACTTTGCACATTTCATCTGCTTAGAATTTTTTCTCAGTGGAGCAATATGCAAAACAGATACAGATGCAATGTCTGAAGGATTTCATATGGACCCCATCCAGCTGAGCACAAAATCCAACATCTGGGAGGGAGTTGAATTTTGATCCAGATTCTGTTATTGCTTTATACTATTGCTCACAGAAAACCCCCATCTCCTCTGGGATACTTAATACTCCTCAGATTGGAAACCATCCTGACATATTTCACAAGGGTTGAATAGAAAAGGAAAAAGTTCAGCTTAAAATGAATTTGGCAACCTTACAAAGATAATGAAAACTATTAAGTGTAGGCCAAGAAACATAATTTATTATTAGGAATACCACTGATAGGGTATTCATAAAATGTATAGTATGTATATTATGGTTCAGGTAATTACAAAAATAAACATCTGAAGAGTCAGGTGGAGTAAGATACTCTTTCCATGAAATTCTTGATTGTTATTCCTTTCTCTAGGACTTAGCTAAATTATTTGGTCCAGCCTATAAATTAGTGATATCTCATGACTAAAAGTACTAAATGTTGCTCAGTCTCATAATAAAATTCGTACATTATGATTTTTTCAAAATAGATGAAGTTCTTGTAGATGATTTATTTGCTCAAATGCAGACATTTTTGACTCTTCATCATCCACTTTGTCTCATTAATAGCTCTATATACTTAGTAGTACATTGTATTTTGGTAATATGCATTCTTTTCCCCAAACTCCTTCCAGAGTCACATCTTTCCATGTTTTCCCAATTCTGCATCCTCATTAATTATATAAAAACCATTGGGTCAAATTTGTGTTGCCCAAATTCTTTTGAAAGTGAGATTTGTCATGGAGCTTGGTTGACCTGTAGGAGCCACACCCTCAGAGAAAATTGATTCTCCTTCTCCCAGCATCTATGAGCTAGAAATCCTAGACAATCCCCTACTCAGTGATGGGACTTCATGCCCACCTCCTCTCATCTTGCTGGGGTTTTATCTGGCTTGAGTTTACAGAGATCTTGTGTGTGTTGTCACAATCATTGTGTGTTATTTGTAATTGCCCTGTTGTGTTCAGAAGACACTCTTTGCTGTCATTCATTCATCATCTTTAGCCCATCTTTGTTAGTAATCCCTAAGCCCTCTGAGAGATGAAGTATGATTTATTTTTGTGCTATGTCTTTTAGAGTTCATGTCTGAGATAATAAAATATACTTAATTTTTTCTTAGCTCTCATTTTCTTTCTATACAAAAGTTAAAATTACATCTCTTTTTTAAATGTTTCTCTTTTTAAAAATAATTTATTTATTTTTGTTTTGTGCACATTGTTGTTTTTGCCTACATGCAAGTGAGGGTGTTAAATCATGGTAGAGTTACAGATAGTTGTGAGCTGCCATGGGGTGATGGAAATTGAACTGGGGTCCTCTGGAAGAGCAGTCAGTGTTCTTAACTGCTGAGACATCTCTCCAGCCCCCTTTAATTATTTCTTAAAAGTCATTTAAGAAATCTCATCCTAGCATTTACTTTGTATGTTTTATAACTATTTAATAGCAATGTGATCTGAAGTAATACTGGTTCATTTTTCCACTTCCCAATTCTTTGTTTTATTTTTGTTTTGATTTATTTCCTGTATATGAGTTATGTACAGTGCCCAAATTAAACATTATTCTCATTAAAAATGCAGAAGCCAAATAACAATGCAAATACTTTTATGCATAGTGGATGAACTTTTAAAATACAACTGAGATTCCTTATTTTACATTGAAAAAATGGTCTTTTAGATTAGAAAGTAAAGACATTTCTGGTCACACGTTTGTTAAGGTAATATATCACTAGTATATTGTTTTTACAGGGAGAACTAATGCTAAAAATTGCCTTTATTATGTTGAGATATGTGCCTTGTTTTTCTAGTCTCTCAAGGAATTTTATCACGAAGTGATGTTGGATTTTTTCAAATGGTTTTCTACATCGAATGAGATGATTTTTTGCACCTGCATAGATTCAAGCCAGAGGGAGTCCCAGTATACAGAAGTGGAAGTGGACACAGGTTTCACCCATAAATAGAGAGATAGATAAATAGTTTTTTTGTCTTTTGGCCTGTTATGAGATGGATTTAGTTATTAATTTACATATGTGAAACATTCCCTGCATCCCTGGGATGAAGCCAACTTGATCGTGGTGGATAGCTTTTGATGTCTTCTTGGATTCAGTTTGCAAATACTTTGATAATGATTTATCTATTTTCTTAAGGGTTGCTAATGTATAATTTTCTGTTTATTGTTTGGTCTTTGTATAATTTGATTATTAGGGTAATAGTGGCTCTTTACAAATAATTAGGAAAATTCCTTCTGTTTCTATTGTGCAGAATATTTTTAGGAGTATTGGCATTAATTTTCCTTTGTAGGTTTTATAAAATTCTTCATTGAATCCATCTGGCCCCAGGCTTTTTTGGTTTGGAATTTTTTAATTACTACTTCTATTTCATTATTGATTTCTGTTTAAATTGCTTATTTCAGCTTGATTTAACATGGGTAGATTGTATATATCAAAAAAATTATCTATTTCTTTTAGATTTTCCAGTTTGGTGGAATATAGAATTTAAAATATGTCCTTATTTTGTGAACTTCCTCAGTGTCTGCTATAATATCCCACTTTTCATTATTTATTTTATTAATTTAAATCTTTGTCTTTTGATTAATTTGACTAAGGGTTTTTCTATCTTCTTGATTGGATTTAAGACCCATTACCTTAGATGTATCTCATACTTGACACTGCTAATGTGGTCAAGAACCTGAGACCAAATAGGTCATATGCCTAAGGGAATACCTAAAGAAACATAACAGTCAAATAAGTGTAATGACATATGACTCAGCCCTCATCAGAGATCCTTCTTTTAGTGAACAAAATTAACAAAGACCCACAACTAGACAATGTGCAGAGACTGAGAGACTTTGGAGCATTCAGTCTTAAACAAGCTGCCTTCCTCAGATCTTTTGCTTCAAGGCTCAGGGATCTATCCAGAAAAGAAGATAAAAAAGAACCAGGGGTGATGGATGACCCCAAAGAAGCAGTGTCTTTCAGACATGAAAAGACTGATGAACATATGAACGCACAGAGGCTTTGACATTATGTGTAAAACCTGTACAGTTTCAAGCCAGATGGAGTCCAAGCACAGAAAGGAGGAAATGGATACAAAGGGTCTTCACTAACCAAAAAGTTATTTGCAACTGATAACTTTGAACAAAAGGAAAATCAGTTTTCTCCAATGAAGTGTAACTGTCTACTAAACTTCAGGGAAGGACTCATGGCCAGCAATAGTTGGCCAAAACAAAACAAACTCCATTTATTGTTGTTTTTTTAATTACTTAATTAACTAATTCATTGTGTGTGTGTGTGTGTGTGTGTGTGTGTGTGTGTGTGTGTGTGTGTGTGTAGGTGTAGGTGTCTGTATGTACTTCTTGTTTAGGCATTTCATGTCTTATTGGTATTTGCTTGTTCATTCTGGTTTCCATTTTTGTATTTTTTAGGAGAGAAATAACATAAGGTTGACTGAATAGGGAGGTGGGGACGTTCTGAGAAGAGTTGGAGGGGAAGGACATGATCAAAATATATTGCATAAATATTTATTTAAAAAAATAGTATTTTAAGATGTCCCATTTGTCAATTGTCAGCCTTAGTTCCTGAGAAAATGGGGTTCTATCCCAAACACACTTAGCTGTACTTGTATCTTGAAGGTTGTCACCTGTGTTCATTTTTTACCAGTTTCAGTGTTTGAGGTTGTACATTGAGGTCTTTGATCTATTTTGTGCAGGGTGATAGACATATGTCTAATTTCATTCTTCTATGTGTGGATATCCAAGTATCTCAGCACCATTTGTCCTTTTTGTTCAGATTTTCCTTGAATATCTGGAGTTTTTTGTTTTTCCACATTGATTTTAGAATGATTTTTTTTCTATCTGTGAATAATGTGGTGGTGCTGTAACTGAATAAGTCCCACAAAGGCTCGTATATTTGAAAGCTTAGTCACCAGGGAGTGGAACTATTTGAAGATTAGAAGGAGTCAGAGGTATGGCCTTGTTGGCGTAGATGTGACTTTCTTGGAAGAAGTGTATAACTGGGGTATGGGCTTGGAGGTTTCAAATGCCCCTGTCAAGCCCAGTTCCTTCCTTCCTTCCTTCCTTCCTTCCTTCCTTCCTTCCTTCCTTCCTTCCTTCCTTCCTTCCTTCTTTTCTCCCTCCCTCCCTCCCTCCCTCTTTCCTTCCCTCCCTCCTTCCCTCCCTCCCTTCCTCCCTCCTTCCCTTCCTTCCTTTCTCTCCTTTCTCTTTTTCTTTTTTCCCTCTCTCCCTCCTTCTCTCTCTTGCTCTCTCCTTTCTCTCTGTCTCCACTTCTATCTGCCTGTAGATCAGGATGTAGCTTTAAGCTACTTCTGTGCCATGTGTACTACCACCATGCTCTTACCTTGATGATAACATACTAAATTTCTGAAACTATAAGCAAGCTTTCAATTCAATGTTTTCTCTCATAAGAGCTATATTAGTCATGATATCTCTTCTCAGAAACAGAATGGTGGCTAAGACAAATGCTTTGTCTTGCTTTTGTCCAGTATTTCCTAATTATGCTTCCTTTCCTCCTTTTTGGAATAGTAATATATTTTCTATGTTATTGTATGTTGGAAATTTGTGCTCTGCTTTTGATTTTACAAAGAGTTATAGTTAATAAATTGCTTTGGGTCTCAGTAAAGACTTTGAACTTTGGACTTTTAAACAGTGCTGAGAATCAACTAGAAAAGGTGATTTTTGAAGTTTGGCTGAATGCATTTTGTATTCATATGACTACAAGCCTATTGGGACCAGGAAGTAGAATCTGGTGTTTGGAATAAAAATGGCCTGAATGGGATCATGTATTTGAAAGGTTGGTTGACATGATGTGGAACTGTTTGAGGAATAAGATTAGGAGGTATGGCCTTGTTGGAACAAATATATCACTGAGGAATAGAATTTGAGGTTTCAAAATCCCATGGCACCAGGTCCAGTCCCCCTCTCTCCTCTCTCTCTCTTCCTCTTTTCTTATGGATTAGGATGTAGCTCTCAGCTACTTCTTGAGTACCATGTGGGCTGCCATGCTCCCACTATGCTCCTGCCATGATGATACTGGACTTAACCTCTAAAATTGTAAACAAACATCCAGTTAAATGCTTTCTTGGTCATGGTGTCTCTTCACAGTAATAAAACAGTGACTATGTGCTGTAGGATGGTCTGTATGTCAAATTACTTTGATTGGTCAATAAATAAAACACTGATTGGCCAGTGGCTAGGCAGGAAGTATAGGTGGGACTAACAGAGAGGAGAAAAGAGCAGGAAGGTGGAAGGAGACACTGCCAGCCGCCGCCAGGACAAGTAGCATGTAAAGATGCCAGTAAGCCACGAGCCATGTGGCAAGGTATACATTTATAGAAATGGATTAATTTAAGATATAAGGACAGTTAGAAAGAAGCCTGCCACGGCCATACAGTTTGTAAGCAATATAAGTCTCTGTGTTTACTTGGTTGGGTCTAAGCGGCTGTGGAACTGGCAGGTGAAAGAGATTTATCCTGACTGTGGGCCAGGCAGGAAAACTCTAGCTACAACTATGACAAATGTTTTTGTAATTTTGATTGAAGTTGCATTGGAGCTATAAAATGCTTTATATTGAATGGTAATTTTCACAAAATTGATTCTATCATCCATGAAATTCTGTCTTTATATTTTTGGTGTCTTCCTCAGAGACCATTACAGAAAGCCACAACTGATCAAAATGCAGAGAACAAATGAGTGTAGAATACCCAGCCCCAACTGATATATCTACAATACAACCTGTACATTTATGGCTCAGAGAACATAATGGAAGAGGGTATGGAAAGATGATAGGAAACAGAGAACTAGGATCAGTTGTCTGCTTTGGTACAGTGTTTTCTGTATGTGAGAGGAAATATCAATAATATGTGCTGCTGGGTCCTAATGGCTCCCTCTGGAGAGTGGGTGAGAATGTGTGGAGTCCATGGCACAGTGTGAGTCAGGTAAAAGGCAAACAGCAGATTCAGTTATTCAGCAACGGGGGAGAACCTTATAAAACCTCCTGCTAGTACCCATACTGTTTCCCAATCTGGTGACTTTTCGTGGTTGCCCCTCATTGGCTAGGCACTATCAGGACCTCTGATAGTTCCTTTTGCTAGGCCCTCAGGCAGACTCCAGGTTGGTTCATCTCTCAGCCTCATAGGCCCTATATTCGTACATATCCACCTTTTAAAAAAATTATTACATGGGTGCTTAGTGGGGGCCAGAGTTCTTTGTTCAGGTCTTGTTGACTCTGCCTCAGGAGGGCTCAGCAACTGGACTGTGTCTATCTTAGGTTGGCCTGCTGAACAAGCTCTTACCCTTCATTGGCTACCAGCCCTTGAAGAACATCCATTCTTGGAGAGCTGCCAGGGTGGAGAGACTAGGCAGTATCCTTTTGAATTTCAGATAGCCAGGCATGGATAACCTCCTGTGGAGGACTGCAAGAAGGATGCCTCAGAGCCATTAACACCTGGAGAGTCACCTTAGTTACTGCCCGCTGCTATCAAATATGATGCAGGAGATATTTAAAGAGAATAAGGATTAACAATACCACCCCACCAATTAAGACATATATGAGCATCCAGGAGGGATCAAATAGCCTTTTTATATCATGCCAAACCTTTTCAAAAAATGAAGAGTCAAAGGCCATAACATCTGCCCTTGATTTAATTGGAAAATTTCATGTGTTAGCTGTAATGAGTAATATAGAAACTTAGTTAATCATAGGTCCTTAATATATTTAGCCAGCTCCTGGCATGCTAAACTAACATTCCTCACCTCAAAAGGTTTCATACAAAATGAGGAAAAGTGAGGGTAACAATTGAGTCTCATCAAGGTATTTACAGTTCCAATTTCTTCCTCTAAAAAATCAATGTGTTTAGAGGGGCAATGAGAACAAGAAAGGAGAGTATATAAATTACCCACCATGGGTTATTCCCTGCTTGGTGGAAGAAGGCTGATTCGTGGCCAGGCAAACATGTCTTACTGGGACCTATATTGGCATTATGGCAGTCTGAATAAAAACACAAGCATGCTCTTACTCATGAGTCAGCAGGGGGACTGGCAGCTGCCATTGGAGGGAGATAGGTTATCTCCATTTCACCAGGGGCAGAGGGTGTGAGTTGGAAGTGTCACCCAGTGCTTGTAGGCCCTTGTCAACAAAACTGAGAAATCTCATATGGAAAAGGACCTCTGTTAAAGCCAGATGAGGATCTCTCCTAGCATCTGTCAAGATAATTCTGTAAAACAACTCCCTAAGAGCTCTGTTGGTCCTCTCCACAATGACTTGTCACTGTGGATTGTAGAAGATGCCAGTGGTATGGGGAATCTTGCAGGACCTCAGAAAGTAATTGAATTGCTGAGAGGCATACATAGGGCCATTGTCAGTCTTAAGGGCCCAAGGTACACCATAACAACTATGGCTGACTTAAGGACCCTGATAGCATTGACAGTATTCTCCACAGAAAGGGCAAGGGCATAAACAAAGGAGTAACAAGTATCTAATATCACATGAACACATTTAAGATTGCCAAAGGGGGCATAGTGCATGATATCCATATGCCATATGGCATTAGGCAACAAGCCCAGGGGATTAACCCTTGCACTTTGACACAGTCCAAAGGGGGCATTAGGGGCACAAGTGGCACATGCCCTGGACAAATGTTTACATTGGGAAACAGGTAATTCTGGAAGAAGTCTATGCAAATTCTCTTCAGACAGATGGAACTGCTGGTGAAGAGCCCTGGTTTGCTCTAGAAGATCCATACTGGCTGATAATACGATGGTGTCTGTGACCTCATTTCCTCGAGCCAATATTCTGGGTAATTTGGAGTAAGATCTAATATGTGACAGGTACCAGGGCTCAGTCCTCTGATTTAGGACATCTTGTATGAGCAGCATAGTGATGGCAATGGGGGTCAGTGAGTCTTTGACTGGAGAAAAGGCCAGCACATGAAATGCTTGTACAGCATACTTGCTGTCAGAAAAAAAATATGTTAATGGGCTCAGTCTGACACTCGACTAGAACCTTGAGGAGAGCCAAGAGCTTACCCAATTGAATGGAACCAGGGTTAGGGATAGCATATATAATGCCTTTGGATCCAGGACACTGGATAAGAACACTATGTTTGTTTTTATTGGAATCTGAAAAGGCCAGGGTGGTGTGAGTTCTGGGAATGGAGAAGGGGACTGCATGGGGTTATATATTAGTTGAAGTGTGAGAAGCTCTGCTAAGATCTTGTTTTTTGGCAAATAATTGTCAATAGCTCCTGTGAATCCTGCAATCATTTCTTGGAATGAGACAGAATCTACCCAGAGGGACTGGGTATTCTTTAGAGAAAAAGGGAAGACAAGCTTATCTGTCTCTTATCCACATGTTCTCCATGCCAGCATTCATGCCTTAAGACAAAGTTGGAAGGACTGATCAAATTAGAGATGATTTTGTGCAGATCAGAATGTGCTTGGTGTATCCATGGTAGGGGCCCAAATTGCCATAACACTCCCCAAGTCCCCTGGGTGTTCAGAAGATCATTGCCAACAAGTGCTTTTGAGGGTTATTACATTACAGGCTAGAGGTAGCTAGAGTGGCCAAAACTTTTATCAGTAGACCTCTAGCTTCATGAATAAGCCTAACCTTGATGGACGGGCAGTTGGGACCCTCCAACAATGAAAAAAGGGCATCTCATCTTCTGATCAGGGATGTGCAGAAAGGGTTTAAGCCAATTAATTACACCATATAATTGCTGTAATTTTGAGAGTGAGAACAATTCCTTCATTTCCAATTTAAAGGAAAGGGGGCAGACCTGTTTAACAACGGAAAAGCCTAAAAAGGCATAAGGGGTACCATTTGAACCTTGCCTTGAGCCACCATCAGATGTAATGGTGCAGACTTTTAAATACACTTTTGGCAGTTCTTTGCAGATAGAGTGCATCCAGATGTGCCAGAAGGAGATCATCTATGTAATAGATTAAGAGAATGGCCTTGGGAATATTCACCAAGGCCCGAGAAACACATAACTGGCAGATTGTGGGGCTATTATTCATTCCTTGGGGTAAAACAGTCCCTTGATATTTCTTGGCTGGCTTATGCATATTAGGTTTGCATACTGTAAAGGCAAAGTGGTCTCAATCCTGTGAGGCCAGAGGATTTTAAAAAAGAAATCAGTAATACCTAAAACAAAAATATAATAAGATGGAGGAATAGCGCTAGGGTGGGTTAGGCCTGATTGTGTGGACCCCATTTTTTTTCCATTTGATGATTAGCTGCACAAAGATCCTGCAGGAGGCAGTAGCATCCTAATCTCTTGGGAATAACAAATATGGGGGTAATATGCTTACTTGTGGTGGGTTATATGTGCCTTATCTTTAACAGTTCTGCAACTAATTCCTTTAGGATGGACAACTTGGGTTCAATTATAGGCTACTATTCTACCCAGATGTCTTGGTTTGAGAGCCATGTCAATGGAATGGGGTTAGGAGGCTCAATAATGGTGGGTTTTTGAGGGACAGTGGCC
Organism: Peromyscus aztecus; assembly: GCA_902168405.1. Taxonomy (NCBI): domain Eukaryota; kingdom Metazoa; phylum Chordata; class Mammalia; order Rodentia; family Cricetidae; genus Peromyscus; species Peromyscus aztecus. The sequence goes on along the minus strand of CABHPQ010174119.1, from coordinate 58,425 downwards.
CTTAGAATTGAGGGTGTGACTCATGTGTAGGATTACAATTTGCCAAACCTGTCTTTTCATGGACCTGAAAGTCATCAAAAAAAAAAAAAAAAAGCTCTATTGTCAGTAGTTACAACAGCACCCATATCCTACAGGATGTCCCTTCCCCAGAGGTTTTTTGGTACTATAGAAACAACAGGGTGAATGGCTCCCTTGTTGCCATTAAGGTCTTTCCAATGGACTGAAGAGGTGATAATTTTTGAATCTTATTGGCCTCCTCCTCTATTGATGGGAGAGCCAGGTCTAAATTTCCAATGGGGGAAGTGGAATGCTTCCATTTCTGTTAATATGGTGACATCAGCACCACTGTCCACCAAGCTTTTAACAGCTTTTCATCAAGATATATAGTCAGCATTAGGGAGTGTGGAAACATGGACAGTGTCCAATAGCTTTTTGGATTACCAGCGACTGCTCCCCACCTGGAATTTAAAAGGGCTGATGCTTCGGCAGACTGTGATCTACAATCATTTGCCCAATGAAATTCCTTATTTCATCTGGGGCATTGGGTCCTAGGTTTTTCTAGGGTTAGTCATGCCTCAGATGGCTTAGTTTGCTGCATCCCCAGCAAGATCTGTCTACTTGGGGGCCCTTGGGTGTGTCCTTGTTGCACTGCCTGTCTGAAAGGAAGGCATCCATGGAAGGGTTAAGGGAAGCTATGGGATTGTTACTGGGATCAAGATCTCTTGTGACCAGCACCCACTTGTGAATGTTCTCATTTTTGACTGCTGTGACTGCTTTGTGGGTGAGGGCATTAAGCCCTTCCCAACCAATTATTTGATTAAAATTTCCCTAGTGAGACCCAGGTCTACTCTCCACTCCACTGCCTCATTTACACATGTGAGAGAATCAGTAAAAGGCTCCATCGGCTGTTAAATGAGATTTTGGAAGTAAAGTGAAGAGTCCTGCAGGGTGCATGCCTTAAGAGCCTTGAAGGCCAGGTCAGAAACCTGCTGATTGCAGGCTTGATGGCCAATCTGTGCCTGATGAATGAGATGAACAAAGTTACTGGAACATTAATTAAGTGTTTTGTTCATGCTTTAGTTTCTGCTTGATCTTTGTAAGACTATCTCCAGTTAAGAAAGGCAGCCGGCTCAAGCACAGCTTTGAGCAGTATACCAATCAAAGTAAGTCTGTAGTTGCATTGCCCATTGAGTGAGAACCTAATTGAAGGTGAATCCAGGCCCAACTCATTAGCCACCTTCCTGATAAGGGAGAATTCAGCTGTAGGGTGGGAATCCTGGGCTGGTTATTAGCAATTCTCCCAGGTTGACCTGGAAGGCTTCTACCAGCCTTTGTGGGGGTGGTAGTCTGTGGCAGCTGTGGGGCATACCACAGTGCTAGGGAATTTCTGCCTTCATGGCAGGTAGACATTGAGGTGCTTCACTCCAAGGGAACCCTAACAGAGGTGGAGCCTCCCACAGCAGGAGTGGGGCTTATGAGGAAGCAGCACATGTGATCTTTACTATGGCTGTGATCTCCTCAGCAAGTTTCACGGGGCCTGAATTGTCTGCCTCCTCCTCATTGGATTCCACAGAGAGATCAGACACAGAAGAGGTGGAGGTGAAGGAGAGGTTACTCATTTTGTAGAGGGAGATAGCAAGCAAGTAACAGTCAGAGAGTAGATGGCAGCCAATGGAGTGGAAAATTATGTCCGACCTTTATGCTTTGTGTTTACTGGGGGACTTGATCATGGTTTTTTAGGTCACAGCTGCATGTCTACATGGTGTCTTTGGATGAAGGATGGGTTTGGGAGCTGAGCCTTGGTTCTGCCTCCTGCAGGGGTCAATCCTTATGTGGAGGCACTGGGGGAACTGAAACAGAAAAAAAAAATGTGCCTTCCTAACCTGACAGTCAAACAAACATGACAGACAACACAAAAGAGAAAGTAACTACTTGTGCCACAAACAGCCACAGCAAAACCAGACATAAACCAAAACCCAAAAATTGCAACCAGGAAAAAAAACTCTGACCCAGGCAAGCTCAAAATCCATGCCAGAAGTCCCTGTTTGGGCCCCAGATATTTCTGGGTCTTAATGGCTCCCTCAGAGGAGGAGGTGAGAAGGCATGGAGTCAATGGCACAGACACTGAGAGTCAGGTGAAAGGAAAACAGCAGACTCATTTATTCAGCAATGGGGAGAACCTTATATACCCTCCTCCCAGCACCAGGCTGCATCTTGATCCAATGACATTGTGTGGTAACCCCTCATGGCTAGGCACGATCAGGATTTCTGAGAGTGCCTGTTGCTAGTCCCTCAGGCAGACTCCAGGTTGGCTCATCTCAGCCTCATAGGCCTCATCTTCCTACAAATATGTTTTCCTAAATAACACCTAAGAAATGACACAATTAATTGAGATACCATTTTAAATGGAAAAAACAGGGTTTCACCTCTTGAAGAAGAACTACAGGAAACTGATAATTTCTGGGAAAGAGAGAACCAGTCTTCTCCAGAAAGGAGCCTCCTGATAGGGTATACAATCCTAAGAGGCATCCCTAATTGTATACATATACACATATATACATATATGTCAACAACTATAAAGAATAAGAAGTAGTGAATTTGAGGAATGGGGAAGGTCACAGAGTAAAGTGGAGGGCGGCAGGAAGGGAGGGTGATGTAAATACAATCTTTATATATATGAAATACTAAAAACAACAACAACAACAACAAATCCCAACGTTCCAATAGGCACCAGAAAAAGAAAGAATCATTAAAAATGTCATGAAAGTGGAGAAACAAATAAGTGTTACTTCAGATCTTTTGATATTAAATATTTAATTATAGACTGAGATATCTTAAATAATGTCTTCTAATGATGACAGAAAGCCACAACTGGTCAAAATGCAGAGAACAACTGAATGTAGAATTCCCAGCCCCAACTGATATAACTACAACATAACCTGCACATTTAAAGCTCAGAGAACATAATGGAAGAGGGTATGGAAAGATTATAAGAAACAGAGAAATAGAACCACTTGTATTTAAAGAAGAAATACAATTCTATATAACTTTTGTATAGAAAGGAAAGAAAACTTATGAAAACATTGAAATTAATTTTATTATCTCAGACTTGAATGCTGAAAGAAAATTATAGTAAACAAAACCAAATAAACAAATAAATGTATACATACAAGTTACCTCCAGCATATAGACAAGATTTTTTTGACAAAGTATTAGGTAATAAAGAGACATGTCCAAATATGGTTTATTTCTTGATCTAAGACAGAGTTTTAACATGTGAACATTAATTAACCCATCACCAGCTACTGAACGAAAATCATCCCTTGAAATACTGTTCCTGTTATCTCATCTTATCTTCTTCTGGAGCTGGAGTGACACATCCAGGCTAAGCACTTTTGTATTCTCTTGATCACTTTTGCCTCCTATTTCACTCTGTTTTCATCTAGAATGTCATATGGAATGATTATTAATAATACTTCTGGTCTTTTTGATCAAATAAGAAATAATATGGTTCAGGTTTTTATGCATCTGTACGTTATGCCTTCTTGTTACTGTGTTTTAAACCCTGGGTTTGGATTTGGGTTAGGGTTAAGTTTATAGAGTTAGGGTTAGGTTAGAGGGTTGGGGTTAGAGTTAGAGTGACCTTCTGCTACAGCAAGAATGTCCCAATACACTGTGAAGTGTGATTTCAGAAACATCGCAAGAATTGAACATATTGTTTATACCTTTTGTTAAGCATTACTTTACTGGATCTGAAATTATGTGCAAATTAGTTGTGTTTCACCACCACATGCTCACTCTGTGACTCCTGTCATCAAGCCCTGTTGTTTAGTTTCTTGTACTGTGATCAGTTCTGTACTTTGACTTCACTGAAGTGTACAGACATTTCTTTTTATGTGACTTTTTATATCATGTCCTGAAATGATCTTTAATATTCTGTTATGTATGGCCTTCCATTAACCCTTTCATTCTACACTGGCACAACTTCCTATAAAAATGCTAGTCATAATGATCAATTATTTTAATTGAATTAAAAGATTCATTCTGAACTCCTGGTGAAGAAGTAACTACTAATGCACTAGGTTGTAGAAGACAAGACAGACGATACAGCAGCATTCTCATAAAAAGGCTTGCACTTGTGTGGCTCCTATTGTCAGACATATGCTATTGTTTTGGTTGTTGGCTATTTGGGGGGCATACTCATGCACAAACTTTTGCCATTCAGCCTTAGGGCTTTCTTGCAAATTTTCCTAATGAAAGGAAATTCCATCTGTGACCTGGAAGATTATTGACGAAGTGACCCAATGTCTAGTTCTGTCTAAACTTTTTATTTTGGAATGTTTTATGGATAATTTGATAGGATTTGGGAAAGCAGAACTCTCTTGGCATTTTACCACAAAAGTCTAGAGCACTTCAAATGTCTTTTCTTCAGGATTCTTATTCACCCTCTAGAGTCTCATCTGAGCTCCAGACTAGACAGCAGATGCTTTTTACTTTCCCATCATTATCTCCTCATTCTCCTCCCTGCTTATCCTTTCCCACAGCACACTCCACCACTTTTCCTTCCCAGACTTTTAGTATGTGAATTAATCACTCTACTGCTGACCTAAACCCACAGTCTTACTTCTCCACATTTCCCCACTCTTTTCTTTGGGGATTATTGCTTCCCCATTCTCGGTTGAAGTGGTAGAGACACAGTATCCCTCCCTTCACTCTGTTGAGAAGTTATATAGTTGATTGATGACTCTCCTAACATTCAGCATAATGAAGCTGTCCTGGAAATTTGAATCTGGAAGAAATGGATGGAATAATAGAGAAAAATTGAAGAATTTTGGAAAACTCTTTAACTCTGTCCTTTCCATGCCTTCTTTATGATTTTACTTTGTGAGCTACTTATAATTCCTCCAGTAATTTCTTTTTAAAATGTGAACCAAATATTTCTGATTGTCCATTCAAGACAAGAAATTGTAACTGACAATAAGATAGCTACTGAACATTTGAGTGAAGCATATAGACCTTGAGAAATGTAAATGATGTTTGGACATGGTTAAGACCACTTTTTCTTTCCTACGGAAGTGAGTTTGTATACCGTGATACTGAGTTTGGAATTAGCTAATTGTTTTATCATCTGTAATCAATTTGAAATGATGTATTTTGCTTAGGATATCAGATCCATGTTGTGGGATTGCTGTGATTGAAGAACAAAAAGCTGAAGGGCTAATAGCTCGGCAGAAGGTATAGGTAGGTTTTCCATGAAGAGAAAGGAAGAGGAGGAGGAATCTAGGCACAAAGGAGATGCCTGGAGACACTGAGAGAAAACAGGAGGTGGAAGATGGACGGGAGTTAATGCCACACGATAAAACATAGATTAATATAAATGGGGAAAATTTTGTTATAAGAACTAGTTACGAAGAAGTCTAAGCTATAGGCCAAGTTTTCATATTCCATGTCAGTATCTGATTGCTGGTTGGTGGGACAGAAAATGAGTTGTTACAGATACATATTGCGATATAACATATCTCCATGAGCAGTGAATAAGGAAATAAATACATAATGTGGAATAATTATTTTTCAATCAATTAGATAATTTAAAGCAACAAAATGACAAATCTATGCCTTAATGCAGAGCATGACATTAGAAGGGACAAACAATGTTACAGACCCTTCTATCTTCAGAGCTGTGGGTCTGCAGTTACTGAAAACAAATTCCATGTTTCCAATGGCACTGCTGAATTATTATATGGAAGTCAATCTTTTGGATTTCTTACACAATGACATACTACTCCAGAGACTATTCAAGCTTAATATTGGGATAAAAATATTTGAATACTATAGACAGAGATTACAATACTCTGAAATAGCTCAGGAATGTTTTTCAAATCTAACTTTGAAAAGAAATATAAATTTGTCCTTTTGCTATTACCCGCCATTGCTGTTACCCTACCCTATAACTAACACTACAGTTTAAACTGTCTAATACTTGGAATCAGAGTGGAAAAGTAAAGTGAGAAGACAGGGCAAGAAGGAAAATGCTGGGTCTTCCTATTTACTCCATTTACATCCAGATGCTGTGATTTTGGTACTGCCCTGTGGCTGTATAAAGTATTAACTTTAGGAGAGGCTGGGTGGAGGGTGTGCTAGAAGCCTCTATAAATCCATACCAGTTTGGCAGGGTTGGCATAACAAACTACCACAAAGTATCTGAAATTAGACTTTTGTGGTTCTGTTTTCAGGACTATCAGCCTCTAGAAGACCAAGGTCAATATAGTATGCTTGGTTTCTTCTAAGGCTCTTACTTTGGCCTAATGATGACAGACAGCCTTCACACTCTGACCTCACAGAGGCTGTGTGCCCCAAAGTCTGTTACCTTGGCCAATGACAGACAGCCTTCACACTCTGATTTCACAGAGGCTGTGTACCCCAAGGCCTCTTACCTTGGCCAATGACAGACAGCCTTCACACTCTGACCTCACAGCGGCTGGGTACCCCCAATTTTACTTTCTAAGTAAGTAAATAAGGATTCTAGCCAGATTGGATTAAGATTTGCGCAATGGCCTCATTTTAACTTGTCTCATTAAAAGCCCTAACTCCCAATACAGTCAGAATATAATATATTGGGGGTTATGCTTTCCTTCCTTGTGGATTTTAGGGGAACACAATTCAGTTATGATGAAAACTTAAAGTTTTTTCATAATAAAATGTTTTTAAATATAGACATTATTTATGATGTTGGACATAGTGATTGTTTCAGAATTAAAACACATTTCACATGGGTAGATCTGTTGATGAGTAAATTGGCCCAGGTCTGAATTTTTTCAGTCTCAACAGGGGCCATATCGTATCATTAAATGGTTTGTTGTATTGGTTAATACCAACATTCATCCAGCATTATCCCAAATGAATTTGGGGAGCCAGAAATGACTCTTGGCACAGTCTACTAAAGAGTGTTGTTTAAAATTTCAAAGGAAAAAATAATGTCTGTGATCTTTGTCCATCAACTATAAACTGAGTTAAACAAAACTTGTATTGTTTAGTCTCAGCAATAGACCATAGAGAAAATGACAAGAACAATTTCAGAATGCTTTATAGCTGGCTCTCAGAGTGCTTTAAATTGGGGCGTAAAGAGCTATTGCCAAGTGGAGTTTGCATCCTTGTGCACCTGAAGTACAGAATGAAGGAACCTCGGTCAGGATGTCAGCAGGCTCAGAAGACATGATCTTTACAAGTTGCCAGATGAACTGCTGTAACCATAGGTGTGTCACTCACTAGCATTGTTGGTGTCTTCTTTGTTCACTCCTTAAGAAAAATGGTGGCCTCATTTTAACTTGTCTCATTAAAAGCCCTAACATGCAGAATAGAATGTATTTGGAGTTAGGCTTTCCTTGTGGATTTTAGGGGAACACAATTCAGTTGTGACAAAAACTTAAAGCTATTTCACAATAAAAGGTTTTTAAATATAAGCATTATATATGATACTGGATATTGTGATTTTTCAAAATTAAAACACATTTCCCATGGGTAGATCTATTGATGATTAAATTGGCCCGGGTCTGAATTTTCTCCTTGACTTCATTAAGTGATTTATTCATTTACTCTTTAAGGACTTCTATCATCTTCATTAAGTTGATTTTAAAATTGTTTTCTTGTGCTTCAATTGTGTTGGAATATTCAGGGCTCACTATAGTGGGATGTCTGGGCTCTCATGGTGACAGACTGCCCTGACTATTGTTCATTGTGTTTTTACACTGACATTTAGGTATCTGGATTTGGAGTGGTTATTGGTCTAGGTGCCAATTTCTGGGTTTGTCTTTGTTGAATGGGCATTTTCTTCCTTGGTTTCTGTTTCCTCTCTGGTAATCTGGCTGCCTTGGCCTATGGTTGAATAGAGGATCTCCACCTGAGTTGGGGCTGGACTTTTGATGGCCTGCTTGTTTTCTGGTCCTGCATGGTGTTGCCACTCAAGTTTGGGGCTGGAGTTCTGGATATGTGGGTGGTCTCTGATCTGTAAAGGGGTTCTCTGGGGCTAAGGATGCTGGTCTGGCCTCTGTTGGCATAGGAGGCTTTTGCCAGAGGTATTGGCATGGATATGGAGACTGCAAAACTTAGGTTGAATTTGTTCTTTTGCTAAATATAAAAAGGATAAAGTATTTTCCCAACTTGTGGCTTGTCTTTTCACTTTGCTTTTATACTTTATCTGCAGTAGGGGGATGACAGTTTTCTCTTGCTTTTCCTCAAGTGTTTATTAGTTGACACATCACATTTAATACACATCCCACTCATGTGCGACAGTTTATGGTCTAAAACAAGAATCAAAATACATGGTTATCCACTCTCACTGGGAGCATTTGACCACAGTGTAAGGGTACATCTTCATGTGCTCTTCTGTCCTTGACCTAGGCCAACATCTCTTCATTATTTTGTCTTTCCAGTGGTTCTCAGTATCTTTAGTGAATTTTTTCCCCTCTGATTCTCCAGTACTGTCATTGATAGATGCAATTTGCCAATTTAAATGAGGAGGAATACTGTCATGTTATTTTAATCTTAAATTTCTGATAATTGATGCTACCCTCTCGCATATATCCTTGAAAATGTATTCAGTAGTAAGCTAAATTTTATTTCTCTTAGCTTATGCATTGATACAAGGAATATTTTTGCATGTTCTAGTTAACAGTCCTTTATCAAATGATGTATATACTTTCCCTAGTGTTTGCCTTGAATGTTTTCAGTCTTCACTCGATTGACACAAGGGAAGCAGAATCCACAGATATGGAGTGCTGATAATATGTATTTTATTAGAGTAATCTACTTCTTGGAAAAACTCAGTACAAATAATAAAATAATTAGGATGTTAATGTCTCCACTATATTACAGGCTTTATAAGGTTTAGGCTCCTATTGAGAACTATGACTCCCAATTACCCTAAACATTCACAGGGCTGAAGATTTAGTTTTTAGTTTGAATATATGCAAAATATTTCATGACCTATCATACTAAAAACCTTATTAAGAGACCACCATAAGGGCATATGCATCACATGTCTCAGGTAAAGGAATTCTGGAGTTCATATGTAAAGAACAGAGAGTATGTTCATTGATGTCACTCGAAACCCCAGGAAAGTAGTGAGCAAACCCACAAAAAACATTCTCAACGAAGTCTGATGAGAAGACATCTAAATATATGTTTTAATATGGATGGTTGAAGACAAAGTTCTAATGGCTAAACAGGTACAACTATGTCATAAATTAGAAAGAGTGATGTCAGAAAGATTTAAGAATAGGAGGCAAACAGAAGGTAGGTTTGCACGATCAAGTTCAGGGGCAATATGAACGTACTAATAAAGCTGAAAGACAAGACATTTCTGTGAGGAATGATGGAGCTAAATCATTGTCCCCACTTCCTGTGAAGTCTCAGCCAACAGGTCATGGCAACGTTCCCACACAAACCTCTGATCTATGGAAAGGTTGCTAAGTCTGGAATCTGTCCTGAACAATGCAGGACAAGAAAGAAAAGATCCAGCAAGATTGAGAAAGGAATAGCCTCTGAAATGTCTGCAAGCATGAGACTATACCACATACTCTTCTACCAAAGCAAGAAAAGAAGAGCACTAAGAAGTCTTCTCATTCAGAAAAATTAAATTAACTCAAAATTACACGCAGAAAAATAGTTTGATTCCATACAATGATTTTACAAAAAATATGAGGAGGATGGTAGGAACCTCATAGTAAAGCTATAGACACTGCCATATGTAATTAGGCACACTTTTTAAAATTATCTAAAATAGAGTTAGGGAATAACAGAAGAGATGAGAGAACAGCATAGCCAATGTGGGGGTAACACAAATGACTCCAGTAATTAAGAAGTGATTGAGGAGGGCAAAGAGTAAAAGCTCATCTTTGACTGCACAGCAAGACACTGTCTCAAACCCCACCTCCCACCTGTGAGAAAGGTAATAACATAACTTGCTATCAGGCAATATTCATCTATAATTCCTAAATTTATAATAAATGAAAAATATTAAAGAAACCAATAGATGAAAGTAAAGGAAAAGCATTAGAGGGAATTGTAGAATATATAATACTTTGGAATAAATAGCACATGAATGGGAACAATATTAAATAAAATAAGAAGGGGCATCACATGTAAAATTAGAAAGAAAAAGAACAAATGCAGGAAATTTTCAATGGTTCAACATATATGTAATCACAATTGCTAAAGTAGAATATTTAGAGGAAATGCATATAAATAATCAAAGCTTAAGTAGTTCTAAGTTCTTGAGCTTAGTGAAATATGCCAATATATCTTAAAAATATCCCTAAAGAAACACAAAAATACAAATCACATGAAGAGGAAAGAACTCATATCATCAAACTTTTAAAATAGAAATATTTTATTTCCAGAGAAAATTCATAATAGAAAAATAAATATATATATGTAACACAAAAATCTAGAGTATCTCATTTAGCTGTACTTCTTTTCAGCATTAAATCAGTATTCATTGTTATTAAAATGAACATTTTTTATTCAAATGAATATTTCAAAGAACAGGAAAGTTTCTTAAGGAACCTTTCAGAGAATGTCTTTTTAGATTATTGAAATAGTTAGGAAGATACAGATTAAAATTTTGTAACTATGAAATATGAGTTTATGAGAAAATGTATTTTAGTGTGTATGAATGTGTGTGTGTGTGTGTGTGTGTGTATGTTCACAAAGAATAGAGTATGATTTGAAGGGAGAAATTGCTGTTAACACCTAGCATCTTAAAACTGGGTTGAGCAAGGTGGTGGTGGTAGCGGCTGCGGCGGCGCCTTTAATCCCAGCACTCGGGAGGCAGAGGCAGGCAGATCTCTGTGAGTTCGAGGCCAACCTGGGGTACAGAGTGAGTTCCAGGAAAGGCGCAAAGCTACACAGAGAAACCCTGTCTCAAAAAAAAAAATCTGTGTGTTGAGATAGCATAGCAAGTTCTAAAGAATTAACTTTATTTTCATTTATAATATTTTAACTTTTATTTTATGCATATGTGTATGTTTCTGAATGTATGCATATGCACCACATGCATGCAGGGCCCTGCAGAGGTCCTAAAAGTTTATTAAATCTCATGGAACTGGAGTTTCAGATAGTTGTGAACTCTTTATGTGGGTCTAGGAATCAAACTTGGGTCCTCAGCAAAAGCAGCAAGTGCTATTACCTAGTAAGGTATCATCACTACAGCCCTAAGGCTCATTTTAAAGAACACAAATACCAAACTAGGAACCATGGGTATTATAATTAAAATTACAGGGGAAAATGATGAGAAAATCCACAGAAAACAACATAAGTGAAATTAAATGAAAAGATATCTTAATATAACTTTGCATATGACCCAATATGGAGTCGTGCATTTGGTCAAGACTCTAATTACAGCTGCCAAGTTAGAGAAGACAAAGCAGACTATGTTAAGCAATGAAATGCATTGCCCATATATCCTCAAAGAAATCCCCAGGGAGTGGGGTTGAGAGAATGCTAATAGTGATCTACCAGGTGTACTAACCATGTGCATATTATTTAGACCCAAGCTCAAACAAAATGTAAACAGAGACTAGAGCATCCTTGACATTTATGAGACAACTGGAAATCTGAACTGTCTTTGCCATTGGAATGCTAAGTTATTATTAAATTTGTAGATGTTGTCATAATAATGCAGCTGTGTTAACAAGAGAGCTCTAATATTTTAAGAACATCTAAAAATTTGATGGAGAAAATTATATGATGTTTGATGTATGATTTCAAAAATAGAGGATGTTGAAAGTGGCTGGTGATGAAGATGAAGTGAATTTGGCCATGAGCTGATAACGGCTACTTAGTGACACAGAAGATTCATTTTATTATTCTGTCTACTTTAAAGTGTGATGTGTTCTATTATAGTCGAAATAGTAATGACAATGTTACTTACAGATGCTGATTTGTGGGGACAGCAGAGGCCAAAAAAATCATAAGAGAAAGCACATATTTTTCCTGTTTTTTTCATGTTTACTCCTGGGAAATCTTTTTGAAATGTTTAAGTATAACTGGGCATGGAGGCACATGCCTTTTACCGTCATACACCAGATGCTGAGGCAGGCCAATCTGTGAGTTTGAGGCGAGCCTGGTCTTTGTAGTGAATTTCTGGAGCCAGGGCTACATAGAAAGACCCTGTCTTGAAAACAAAATAAAAACAAAAATAAAAAACAAAAAATGTTTACATATTTATTTGTTTACATGTGAGGGCCTATATGTGCCTATATGTGCCACAGCTTGTGGAGGATAGCAGAATATCATTAGGAATCATTTTACTGATTTTTTGAGAAGATTCATGTTGGGTTTTACCCAAGGTCTGTGGGCTATTTAGTCTCTGGTTCTTGGTTACCTAAGCAGTGTCTGATGTGGGTTCGCTTTTTGAAGCTATTGTGAGTGGCTCTGTTTCCCCTATTTCTTTCTCAGTCTGTTTTTCATTAGTATATAGCAGGGCTAAAGTTTTTTGTTTCTATTTGTTTGCTTTGTTTTGTTTATTTGTTTTTTTGGAGTTAATCTTGTATCTAGCCACTTCACTAAAAGTGTTTATCACTCGTAGGATTTCCATGGTAGAGTTTTTAGGGCCATTTATGTATAATACATATCATTTGCAGAAAAGGGTTCTTTGAATTCTTCCTTTCCAATTTGTATTTCCCTTATCTACTTCATTTTTCTTATTGTTCTGTCTAGAACTTCAAGTACTATGCTGAATAAGTATGAAGAGGGTGGACTACTTTGGCTTATTCCTGATTTAGAGGAATTGCTTTGAGTTTCTCTCCATTTAAGTTGATATTGGCTATAAGCTTCTTGTAAATTACATATATATGTTTGGGTATGACTTGTATTCCTAAGGTCTCCAGAACCTTAATCATAAAAGGGTGTTGGCTTTTCTCAATGGCCTTTTTTGCATCTAATGAGATGATCATGTGTTTTTTTTTCTTTCAGTTTATTTATATGGTGTATTATATTTACTGTTTTTTTTGTATATGGAACTATGTGTGCATGTCTGAGATGAAGCCTATGTTATCATGGTGAATGATCTCTTTGATGTGTTTGTATTCAGTCAGCAAGTAATTTATTGAGTATTTTTTCATCTGTGTTCATAAGGAAAAATGTAATTCTCTTTCTTTGTGGAGTCATTATGTGGTTTGATAATTGGAGTAACTATGGCCATATTAAATGAATTGGGAAATGTTCCTTTGGTTTCTATTTTGTGGAATATTTTGAGGAGTATTGGTATTAACTCTTCTTAAAAAGTCTGTTAGAATTCTTTCCAAATAGCATCTGGCCCTAGGCTTTTGTTGTTGTTGTTGGGAGATAATGACTGCTTCTATTTCACTAATGGATATAGTTCTATTTAAATTGTTTATATGACCTTGATTTACCTTAGCTAACTGGTACCTATTAAGAAAATTATCAATTTCTTTTAGATTTTCTAATTTGGTGGAGTACACATTTTTAAAATGTACCCTTATGAATCTTTGGATTTCTTTGGTGTCTCTTGTAATGTCCCCCTTTTCTTCTCTGATATTGTTAATTAGAATATTCTCTGTGTATTTCAGTTGGTTTGGATGAGAGTTTGTCTATCTTGTTGATTTTCTCAGAGTCAACTCTTTGTCTCATTGATTCTTTGTATAGTTCTCTGTGTTTCAATTTTATTATTGTCAGCCCTGAATCTGATTATATCTTGCTGTCTGATTACATCTTGCTCTCTGACTATATGTTATATGTTACACATCACATTTTGTGTGTGCTTACTTCTTTTTATTCTGCAGATTTCATAAGTTACAAGTATGAGATCTCTCCAATTTTTTAAAAGTAGGTACTTAGTTCTATGAACATTCATCTTACCACTATTTTCATTGTGTCCCATATGTTTGTATATGCTGTGTATTAATTTTCATTGAATTCTCGAGAGTCTGTATTTCTGTCTTGACCAATTTTTCATTCAGTAGAGTGTGGTTCAGATTCTATGAGTTTGTAAATCTTTCTGTTGCTTCTGTTTTTCTTGATATCTAGCTTTAATCCATGGTGGTCTGATAGGACACTGGGAGTTATTTCAATTTTCTTCTATATGTTGAGACTTGTTTTGTTTCAGAATATATGTTCAATGATGGAGAAAATTCCATGGGGTGCTGAGAAGAAGGTAAATTCTTTTTGTTTTTGGGTGAAATGTTCTGTAAATATCTGTTAAGTCAGTTGGTTTACATCTTCTGTTAACTCCAGCATTTCTCTGTTTCATTTCTTTCTGGATGACCTGTCTTTTGATGAGAGTGCGGTATTGAAATCTCCCACTATCGGCATAAAGTATCAATGTAATTTCAGCAGTAGTAGCGTTTCTTTTATACATGAGTACCCTTGTGTTTGAGGCATAGATATTAAGAAATTATATGTAATATTGATGGGTTTTTAATTTGATGAGTAATTATTGTCTTTTCATATCTCTTTTGATAAGCTTTGATTTGAAGTCTAATTTGTTAAATATTAAAATGTTCATTTTGATATTTAGTTCCATTTTCTTGGTATATCATTTTGCAACCCTTTATACTGAGGGGATGTCTATCCTTAATATTGAGGTCTCTTTCTTGTATGCAGCAAAATACAAGAATGGATCCTGTTTTTGCATCCATTCTGTTAGTCTCTTTCCTTTTATTGGAGAATTAAGACCATTGATATTGAAAGATATCAATGCCCAATGATTGTTGATTCCTGTTATTTTGTTTTCGGTGGTGGTAGTGGTGGTGATTGTAGTCATGGTGTGTGTGATTGTGGGGTGAATGTGTGTATGTGTGTGTGTGTGTGTGTGTGTGTGTGTGTTTCCCTTCACTTGATTTTGATGGTGTGACATTATTTATTTCCAGTGTTTTCATGGTTGTAGCAAACCCCCTTACTTTGGAGTTTTCCTTCTATAACTTTTAGCATTGTATTTGCAGATACATATTATTTAAATTTGGTGTTGTGACATAATATCTTGCTTCTTTCATCTATGATGATTGATGATTTGGTATTGTGGGTTGGTATCCGTGTTTTCTTAGGATCAGCAGCACATCTGTCCAGACCCTTCTGGTTTTTGTCTCCAGTGAGAAATTAGGTGTAATTCTAATAGGTCTGGATCTGGCCCAGAGGTGAGTGACTGGGTTCATACCCAGGGAGGCCTGCCTGTAGGTCCCATCCCTGGGCCCCAACTGTTTGGGGGGGGAAGAGGGGGGGAAGACCCGCCCAACTCAGCCCCAGTTGCAGGCGAGCGGGCAGGGCTCCCACAGGAAGGTTCCCCTTCTCCACGACCCCCCAGCAGACCCTGCAATCTGCACGCTCTGCTCCCACACCCATTCACCCAAGACCCCCATCACTTCCTGAGACTTGGAGACCAACCCCTAGCTCCCATCCAGCCCAGAGCTCCCATCTGGACCAGAGAAAGAGAGGGCTCTCATTGGACAAAGAGTCATCATTGGATCAAGAGTAAATGCAGGAGACAGGGAATTTGCCAGCCCTGATTAGACCAAGAGTGGCTTTCTGAGAAGTAGAATCCACCACCTCTCATTGGACCAAGAGAGGCTTCCTGAAACGCCGAATCTGTCAGCTCTGACTGGACGGACCAACAGCTCTGATAAGACCAAGAATGAATTGAATCCGTGAGTCACAGAATCAACTTGCTTGGGTTGACCCAGGAGCAGCTCGCTGAGACACAGAATCTGCCGCCTCCAATCAGACCAAGAGCTAAGATTAGACCCAGAAGGGCCCACTAAGACTCAGACACAACAAACAGAGTGGATCAACAGCAACTTGCTCAGACACAGGCACCTCTTATACCTATTAGACAAGGAGATGGGCAGACATCAAGGCAGAAGGACATACAACAACATAAAGAGAAATACAGCATCACCAGAACCTAGCCCTCCTCCAACAGTAAGACCTGAACATCACAAGGTGGAAGAAGCAGAAGAAAGCAACCTTAAGAATAGCATCATGAAGATGCTAGAGGCCTTTCAAGAAAAAATGAAAAATGAAATTGAGGAAAACATAAACTAAAAAAGTGCAGGAAATCAATAAAGAAAATGAGAAAAAGTCAAACAAAAAAATGGGAAGAAACTATAAAGAACTAGAGGAAAAGACAAATAAAAAAAGTGGAAGAAAACAATAAATCCCTTAAAGAAAACCATAAAAAGCAATGAAACAGATGAGGGAAACAGTTCAAGACCTGAAAAGGGAAATAGAAACAATGAAGAGGATATAAACAGAGGGAATGCTGGAAATAGAAAATCTGAATAAATGAACAGGAAACACAGATGCAAGCATAACCAATACAATGCAAGAGACAGAAGAGAGGATCTCTGGTGTAGAGGATACAATAGAGGAAATGGATTCATCAGTCAAAGAAAATACCAATGCCAAAAAAGTCATAACTCAAAATGTCCAAGAAATCTAGGATACCATGAAAAGACCAAACCTAAGAATAATAGGGAGAGAGGAAGGAGAAGAATACCAACTCAAAGGCACAGAAAATATATTCAACAAGATCATAGAAGAAAACTTTCCCAACTTAAAGTAAGAAATGCCTATGAAGATACAAGAAGCCTATAGAACACCAAACAGATCAGACCCCCAAAAAAGTCCCCTCGCCACATAATAATTAAACAACTAAATGTACAGAATAAAGAAAGAATATTAAGAGCAGCAAAAGAAAAAGGCCAAGTGACTTATAAAGGCAAACTCATCAGAATAACACTCAATTTCTCAATGGAGACTTTGAAAGCCAGAAGAACCTGGACAGATGCTATGTAGATGCTGAGAGACCATGGATGCCAGCCTAAACTAATATACCCAGCAAAACTTTCAGTCATCATAGACAGATGAACAAGACATTCCAAGACAAAACCAGATTTAAACAATACTTATCCACAAACCCAGCCCTACAGAAAGCACTAGAAGAAAAATTCCAACCTAAGGAAGTCAGATACACCCACGAAAACACAGGCAACAGATAACATCACAACGGTAAACTCCAAAGAAGAGAAGTAAACACACACTACCACCAAAAGATAACAGGAATGAACAATCACTGGTCATTAATATCCCTTAATATCAATGGACTTAATTCACCTATAAAAAGACACAGGCTAACAGAATGGATACAAAAGCAGGACCCATCTTTCTGCTGCATACAAGAAACACACCTCAAACTCAAAGATAGATACTACCCCTTGGTAGTATAAAATACTTCTATAAAAGGCTGGGAAAAGTCTTTCCAATCAAATGGCCTTAAGAAGCAAGCTGGTGTAGCCATCCTGATATCCAGCAAAACAGACTTCAAACTAAAATCAATCAAAAGAGATCAAGAAGGGCATTACATACTCATCACAGGAAAGATCCACCAAGATGAAGTTTCAATTCTGAACATTTATGCCCCAAACACAAGGGCACCCACATATGTAAAAGAAACATTACTAAAGCTTAAACCACATATAAAACCTCACACATTAATAGTGGGAGACTTCAATACCCCACTCTCACCACTGGACAGATCTCCCAAATCGAAACTTAACAGAGAAATAAAGGACTTAACTGATGTTATGACTCAAATGGACTTAATCGATATCTACAGAACATTCCATCCTAATAAAACGAATATGCCTTCTTCTCAGCACCCCATGGAACCTTCTCTAAAATTGACCACATACTTGGCCACAAAGCAAATCTCAACAGATAGAAAACCATTGGAATAACCTCCTGTGTTCTATCAGATCGTCATGGTTTAAAGTTAGATTTCAACAACAACAAAAACTACAGAAAGCCTACAATCTCATGGAAACTGAATAATGCTCAACTGAATCACCAATGGGTCAAGGAAGAAATAAAGAAAGAAATTAAAGACTTCCTAGAGATCAATGAAAATGAATATACCACATACCCAAACTTATGGGACACTATGAAAGCAGTGCTAAAAGGGGAATTCAGAGCACTAAATGCCTACATAAAGAAATTGGAGAAATCTCACACTAGTGACTTAACAGCACACCTGGAAGCTCTAAAACAAGAAGAAGCAAAGTCATCCAGGAGGAATAGATGCCAGGAAATAGTCAAATTGAGAGCTGAAATCACTAAAATAGAAACAAAGAGAACAATACAAAGAATTAATGAAACAAAGAGTTGGTTCTTTGAGAAAATCAACAAGATAGACAAGCCCTTATCCAAACTAACCAAAAGACAGAGAGAGAGCATCCAAATTAGCAAAATCAGAAATGAAAAGGGAGACATAACAACTAACACTGAGGAAATCCAGAGAATCATCAGGTCATACTTCAAAAACCTCTACTCCGCAAAACTGGGAAATCTAAAAGAAATGGACAATTTTCTGGATAGGTACCACATACCTAAATTAAATCAAGACCAGATAAACTATTTAAATAATCCAATAACCCCTAAGGAAATAAAATCAGGCATGAAAAGTCTCCCAACCAAAAAAAGCCCAGGACCAGATGGTTTCAGTGCAGAATTCTACCAGATCTTCAAAGAAGAGTTAACACCAATACTCTTTAAATTGTTTCACACAATGGAAACAGAAGGAACATTACCAAACTTCTTCTATGAGGCTACTATTTCCCTGATTCCCAAGCCGAAAGATGCAACAAAGAAAGAGAACTATAGACCGATTTCCTTCATGAACATTGATGCAAAAATACTCAATAAAATACTGGCAAACAGACTCCAAGAACACATCAAAACAATTATACACCATGATCAAGTAGGCTTCATCTAATAGGTCTGCCTTTATATGTTACTTGGTCCTTTTCCTTTGAAGCTTTTTAATATTCTTTCTTTGTTCTGTATATTTAGTGATTTGCTTATTATGTGGAGAAGGCATTTTCTTTTCTGGTCCAATATATTAGGGTTCTGTATGCTTCTTGTACCTTTATAGGCATCTCTCTCTCTTTTTTTGTTAGGACAATTTTCTTCTATGATTTTATTTGTAATATTTTCTCTGCCTTTGACCTGAGATTCTTCTCCTTCCTTTACTTTTACTAATCTTCGGTTTGGTCTTTTCATAGTGTCCCAGATTTCTTGGATGTTTTCTGTCAGGAACATTTTAGATTTAATATTTTCTTTGACCAATGTGTCCATTTCTTCTACCATATCTTCAATGCCTGAGATTCTATCTTCCATCTCTCGTACTCTATTGGTAAAGTTGCTTCCGTATTACTGTTCAAATTCCTAAAGTTTTCATTTCCTGAATTCCCTAAATTTGTTTTTCTTTATTGCTTCTATTTCCATTTTCAGATCTTGAACAGTTTTATTAGTTTCCTTCAACTATTCGTATTTTCTTGGCTTTCTTCAAGGTATTTATTCATTTTCTTCATTTGCTCCTTTGTTTTTTCCTGGATTTCTTTAATGGTTTTATTCATTTCCTCTTTAAAGACTTTTATCATATAGTTAGGATTAAGGTGTTTTTTTGTGCTTCAAATATGTTTTTTTTTTTTTTCTGCTTCAGACCTGTTGTGGTAGAATACCTAGCTGAGCTCTATTGGAAATATATTGCCCATTGTGTTCTCATGCTGGCATTTAGGCATTTAGGCATCTGGGTTTGATAAATCTAGGTACTGTGTTTTTTTTTTTTGTTGTTGTTGTTGTTGTTGTTGTTGTTGTTGGGTGGATGTTGTGTGTTCCTTTGTTTTTGTTTCTTCTCTGGATTATCAGAGAGTGTGATTGCTGTGTATTGCCTGTTTTACTTTACTGCTCAGATGGTGTGTCCCAGGGAATGACTGCTGCTTTGGAGCCTGGGAAACAGTGGGGAGTGGGGCCAGAGGTGTTAGGAGGGGTCTCTCTGTGGGATCCACAGGAGATGTGGACAGGGAAGAAGAGAAATGGTTGCTGGTGATCTGTTGCAATGCTGGGGATGATACTAAGGGATTGTGTTTAGTGAAGTAAGAGAAGGAGACTGTCTGCAGGCAGTACACCTGGTTTTCTGGCTGCAGTGGCCGTGGATGAGCAGGAGGTGCCTGCTGGAATTGGGTCCTAGGATACACAGATGAGTAGGGGGAGGGAGATTAGTAGGGGGTGGTCTGTGGGAACCACAGGAGATGTGGGCATGGGGGAAGGGAGGCTGAAGCTGGTGATCTGACTCAGTGCTCAGGACAAGACTCAAGTATTTCTTTTTATATAACCATATTTTCTCAGAGCTTCTTGGTCGTTTCTTGAGAGGCATCAATCACACCATCTCATTTATTGCCCATTATTTTTGTCTGTTATTCATAGAACCTTCCAGCTCTCCTTTGTGTGATTATAATAGAGCAGATCTTTTTCCTGGGCCCATCTGGACCTTTTTCCTTAATAACATCTCTTTCAACATCTGCTAGCTCAGAGGTGGTTGTGAGCATGCTCAGAGGTTAAAAAAGACATCAAATGTGCAGCCAAGCACTGCTGGGTTTATTTATTTGAACATTGTAAGATCAATTTGCTATGGGCTTTTGTTTAGATCAGTGTTTTTTTTTTTTTTTTTTGCCAGTATGGGTCACACATTAGCTTTTAAATTTATTCTTGACATCCATAATTGCAGCACAATTTACTACTCTGGACCTGGTAAACACCTGCTTAGAACACGAATTCCATTCAAACCAGATTCTTCTACCAGCTGCCTCTAATAGAGAGCATGCATCACCAGGCTATAAATGACAGGCATTGGAAAGTTCTCTGCAATCATAAGGCCTCCGAGAATTTAAAAGGAAATGCTGACTTCTTCAGGAATAACCTGTATTCACAAATTATTGTCTTTTGAATAGTATCTCCATTCTTCAGAGTCAAGTATACTTGCAATCAGGAAAATAATCAATTCCAGAAAGTAGAGAGATCAGCACCACAATGTATTTTAAAACAATGTAAATGGCAAATTTCCCCTTAAGTTCTAGAGTCAATTTGATTCTGTCACAGTCGCAGTTTTATTCAATTTTGCTCTATTAAAACATGTTCAAATTCAGGATGAAAGTATCAGGAAATTAAATTTCTTCTGACATCAAACAATGAATTTGGTCATTGTCCTCTAACTTGTGATGCATATTTCCTTGTGAGTGTTGCCTCTAATCATTTTACCCTAGAGCCTTCTTCACTGATGACCTTGGCAATTTGATTATAGCCAACATCATCAACATTTTTTATTCCAGGGAGTGGGTAAGTTCAGGAAAGTGCCATGGCTCTGCTTCCTTGAAAGTAGAATGCACTTGGCCAGAATGATGCTATTGGAGCAATGTGGGGCAGTGCTGCTGGTGCCTGGTCTCTCTGTTGAGATGCTGGCAGTTGGCCATGAATGGAACAGGCTGTTGTCATCAGCTCCACACATCTCAGACACGTTGCAAAGGTGAACTTTTTCTGAACTTGTTATTGTTTTGTTTTGATTTTCTTTTGCAACAAACTTAATTGAGATGTTTCTATAACCAAATAAGAAGCTTTGGTATTTAAACTACAAAATTCCCCATTTAAAAGTAATTGTTAGTAGGTTTTCTAGGATATGAAGGGGAATCCAGTGGAAATTGACATGACAGCCTGGAGGAAAGATGTCAAATGTAGCCACAGACCAAGAGAAAGGCCAGGTTTGAGGCTTCTGTGATTTGCCCAATTCTAAAGTGATTAAACAGGGTTCTAAAGTTGGTGATCACAGTCTCCCACTTTTAAAGTAAACAAAAACTATTATATTTAGTATGTATTAGACATGAGGAGAATTTTGGAGTATTCTAGCCATGGTTAGCCTGACCGCAAAACCTGTGGGTAAACAGGAAAATGCTTTGAGCAAGACATATACTTTCTCACTCTATTTCCTGCACTTCATCATAAAACACTACAAATATTTCTGATATTAAAGAAAATATAATGAACTAACGAGTTCCACAATTTTCCTCATGGCTTTGATTGTTGGTCTTCTATTGACAAAAGCTCAGTGTCCTGGTCTTTGTCTGCACTTGTCCCCAGAAAAGTATCTTCAAGCACATAATACCATAGTAGCTATCTGAAGAGAGGATCAAGCTTCCACAGTTCAGGTGCTTCATCTTAAAGATGAAAGCACTTCCGCCTGCTGCTCAAGTAGAAACAGGACATGGCACCTGCTGCTAGATGGTGTCTGTAGGTAAGAGTAGACAACGTGCCAAACAGCTGGCCACCAGCATTTCTGAGGACATTGGCTTTAGAAGTTCTACCACCAAATAGGGTCTATTTCTCTGAAAGAGTGCACATCTTAATTATCGTCCTCAGGATCACTGGAGACAAGATAGAAACTTCTTGATATCTTTGGAATGAAATGACCTTTATACTTTAGTTCCCTTTAGTTTAGTTTAGTTTTTTTTTTTTTTTTGAGTAGTATTTAGGGTTTCTGAGAATAAATTTCAGCATATTAAACAAGAAAACTCCTCATAGCATTATCCAAAGATGGAACAGGCTCCTAGTGTGGTGATGGGTTCAACGTCAGTAGAAGAACACCAGACTGAACTGTTGGCATATGCAAAGAGCATACAATAGAAAACCACAAAGAAGTCTGTGGCACAGTCAGATGGCTAAGGTATAACCTCATCTCCCCTACTTCCTAGTTGCACACAGTCAGCAAGCTACTTATATGTTTGTGTCATCACCATAGTTATGAGGCTGTGAAGATGAAATCAGATTATATTCAGAGGAGCTGAGCAATCTCAGAATTCATATGAATGCGGCACTTTTGGGTGAAAGAATGGGGCTGTTAATCACATCATGACAACAGGTGTTCTGTCTTGGGAATTCTACATGAGACATTTGTTAAGTTACTTGAAACTCAAAAAGAATGATTTAGGTCTCATCATTATGTTCCATGTTACTATTCTGGTTTGGGCCATTGTTATTAGAGAAAGGAGCCCTACATTTTCTTTCAACCTTGAGATTTTAAAATTTGCTGCTCCACAGCTGTCATTTGCCAAACCATTCAGTTTAGAAGGGAACCAAGAGACTGAGAGGTAGGTAGGAAGTGTGAAAGCAAATTTATATGCAGATTCAGTGTGCTTTGTTTTTAATGCCACAGCTAAGCACAAAGCAGAGAATGTTGCTGTCAGTTCCATGAGGAGACTGCTTCATCACATTTTCAACTTCATTCTCCCCATCAACTTTGTACCGTGAAAGACAAGTAAATGGTGTTGATGTTCTCTATTGTGACACACACTGACATGACTGAGAGGAAGCAACTTCCATGTTCTTAAGTGGAAGGAGTAACAGCACCAACCATGGGGCTAGTGGAGAGTAACCGGCACAGAGGACTTCTGAGTCTCTACCGGGACCCAGAAAGCTTTTGTTCTCATGTCTTCTCGAGTCAGGGAGCAATATGATTCCAGATGCAGTAAAGGAAGTATACTAATGATTTTTATGAGATTATAATGGATGATTTTTTAAAAAGAAAAACGATTCTCAGATATATATATATATATATATATACATATATATAAAATATACTAAGAATTTTATTTAACTTATTAATTAAATAAGGAGACTAGCAAAAGTCAAGTCAGTTCAAGACGAGACTTTAAAGTCCAAGCTTCTGCATAAAGTCAGAAATACTATAATAAGTATGAAATAACAGCTGGGCTTGTTGTCACATGCCTGTAATCCTAGTACTCCAAATGCTGGGACAGGCAGAGCACAAGTTCAAGGCCAGCTTGCACTACATAGTAAGCTTGAGGATAACCTGAGATATAACAAGACCCTGTCTCAGAAAAATGAAATGATAAACCACACTTTTAAATAAAAATCCCCTTGAACCCCATGAAGAAAAACTTCTGACGTCTCCTGTAGGCAATGGCAATGCTTTTCTATTTAGACACATTTTTCTCCTTACACTGTGTAAGGGTAAGAAAGCAATTGGAGGTGTGGTAGAGCTTGCCTCTAATCCCAACATTCAGGATGCTGAGGCAAGAGTCAAAACTGAGTAACACTAAGAGGCATTTATTATTAGTGGTATTTACCTCTAGTTGAGACTGTATTACACTTAATTTAGTATTCTCTTTCTTTCATTTTAATATTATATAGTGAACACTTGAAAATGGTTTTTATATATTTTTCCATAACATTCTTTCCCATAGTATTGATAAAACATTGTTTTATTTAATTAAATACTTTATCTCCTTAAAAAACTGTTCAAACCCAGCCTGGGCTACATGGTAAGAAAAAATAAATAAAAAAAGAATTTGGAAACTAGATAAAATTTAGTTTTAAATTTAAATTCTACTGATTGATAACTATGTCATTTTAGGCTTCTTGATAGTCCTTTATTAAACATTATGATTGTCAAATAAGCAAAATACATAGTTAGGGTGAGGAAAAATTAAAATGGCTATTAAGAAACTAGATGAAGTTTTATATACAATGTGGTAGCAGGCTTAAACAATGTGAGTTTTATGAGAATATAGGAATTTTCTAGGACAATTTTGTTCTGAGAACACAGCCAACATGGAAACTACTAGCTTCAAGGTGCTGGCATCCTCCTTGAGGGAGGGAACCATTCAAGACATTGGAAATGGAGCTCTGGGACACCATGAAGAATGGCGTCCCAGCAAGCACAACACATGGGATTAGGAGATCAGACACATGTCAGAGGAATCTAAAAACTCCCATTTCTCTTGCTGTCAATTACTGTATCTCTAAAGTGTAGTATGGATCAGAATTGAGATCTTCTGAGACCCAAATGCTTTGAGCTTCACCTCCCAACATGTCACAGCTGAGAGAGTGACGATTAGACACAGAGCAAAGA
Source organism: Peromyscus aztecus (assembly GCA_902168405.1). NCBI lineage: Eukaryota > Metazoa > Chordata > Mammalia > Rodentia > Cricetidae > Peromyscus > Peromyscus aztecus. The sequence continues at coordinate 33,653 of CABHPQ010174119.1, read as the reverse complement.
CAACAGGAAACTGTAGTCACATAGAGGGCAATGTTTTTTGTTTTATGTGTTTTCTTTTAGGAGCATAGTTTGATTGCTTTCTGGCATTTTTTTTCCAACTGGAATTCCTTAGGCAGAAAATGATGACTGATAAACCACTTGCTTTCTTATTCACTTGAATCTTTTACTTTGCTCTTAACAGACCTGACAGAACTCTGCACATGGTGTCACTTAATTAACAGCCAATACGCATTGAAATAATTTTTAGTGATTGTTATCATTAACAGTACCAAGTAGCATCTTTAGAAAGTAGTGCCAGGATAATTAAATTGGCTTTACAGGTGAGAAATCCTCAGTCAGCAGAGGGTTTGAACCACACAGCTAACGTCACACTGTCAGTCACTAGCAGATCTGAGAAACAGAAACAAGCATCCAGAGTCCTGGGATTTTGTTCAAACAAAATGATAACTAGCCTGCCAAGAGATTGGATATCTTAGGGGAAAAAAAATCTCTCTTGAATGGACCAGGGGCATATTATTGCCAGCTCAAAACACTGAGCAGAGAGAGCCTCTGGGGAAACATTGATTTTTCAAACATTAATCTATTTTCTCCATCTTTGTGATGGATTATATGTATAAAAATATGTCCTTAAAGGTCTTGATGCCTTGTTAGCATGGCCTTGGGATTCTTGAATGCTGCAAATAAGTGTGAAAGCCATCCCTAGCTATAAAATCACTGAATTTACAGTTTAAGTGACTGAGAATTTAAATGATACCAAGTACATGATTTATCTCATCTACCACCCAACAAATACATGTTAATTGCCCACTACCTGCTAGACACTGCTCTAGACATTAGTAATCCAGCCACATATCCACAAACCAAATATCTTATCTCAATGGGCCCTATAGTCTAGAAAGATGCAGAGCAAATGAGTACATAATCCAAGGCTAGTGGCAATATGTGCAAAAGAATAGCACAAAATAAGCTTCAGAAACAACAATAAAACAAGGTTTGGGAATTTATAATCTTCATGTACAGTTTTCAGGATAGATCTTTCAAGGAGATGATATAGCTAGCCATGTGACTTCTCTGGGGAACAAGGCCTAAGAAGAGCAGGAACAAGATCTCCTTGTGGCAAGGCCCTGGAGACCCTGACCAGTTTTGGCAAAGCCTATGGACAGTTCACTGCATAATTCTGGGCATGACCAGAGGAGCATATGTGCTACCTGCTCTCCTTGCTTTCAGTATGCAAGCCATATCACTGGCTGCCTCTAGTTCACTTTGTCAGAGTTGGGGATAAAATAAATATTACAAAAGCAAAACTTCCCCCTGATAACTTCTCTGGGTGAACCAGAGGGAATGTTGTTAAAAATACACAGTGGATCTGATTTAGCCCCTAAAGACTTTGGTGTTTCAAGTGTGACCATGATTTCAGGCTTCTTAAGAACAGGATGTTGCCGTTCCAATGCACCCTGTGACTAGTCTGAAAGAATCACAATAGTTCATGAAGTTTAATATTACATATGTGCATAACTGTTCTGGAGAGAATGGTTTTAACCACAAGAGTCTTGGAGAAACACAAATAAATCAATGATATCAAGAGTTAATGGTAGCCGGGCGGTGGTGGCACACACCTTTAATCCCAGCACTCAGGAAGCAGAGGCAGGCGGATCTCTGTGAGTTCAAAGCCAGCCTGGGCTACCAAGTGAGTTCCAGGAAAGGTGCAAAGCTACACAGAGAAACCCTGTCTTGAAAAACCAAAAAAAAAAAAAAAGTTAATGGGAACGGTATAGGAACAGGGAATGAAGCAGAATCATAGAAATCTACAGTGCCCTAATTTCTAATTGCTGTGCCAATATTGTAGGAAATTGACAGGAAAAGGACATGAGAACAAGGGATAAGCAGTGCCAACTATTAAGTGTAAGCTTTTAAGTTACATGGCTTACAGGATGATAGGGAAAACCTGGCATATCTCCACAGGGGATAGAGTAGTGCAAAATGAAGAATGAATTGATCCAGTTTTGGCTGGTGAGTTGGTTGTGAGAACTTGGACCTTACCAGAAGTAAATGTGTTGTCTTTCTCTCTGTATGCCACTGTAATTGTATGTGCTGCCAACGGGGCACACTGTCCGACCTGTAGGTGTGCCTTTGTCACTTGCAACACTGCTTATGCTTCTAACATTAGAGCTATGGATCAAGCAGGTAAACGGTTACCAGTGGGAAAGTCGGGGGACGGAGTGGAAAAGAAGCAAAGGAAAAAACTGGTAATTGCTGTAAATTTTTAGAAACTTAAAGGAACAAATCTGATTGCAAAACTGTTCATGCAAAGCACTGAAATTGTATAAATAAAAATGGCCCAAGCCATCCAGGCCACTTGTTTGAAACAGGTGGTCACAGTTTCTTCATTGAGCTGACTTCACACATACATCCCAGATCATTGGACCCATTTGGAGCAAGGCTCCCAGCAGATATATGAGAAGAAATGTAGGAAAAGTTACTTGCTGTTAGGAACAGACTAACTAGAGGATATCCTATGCTCTTGATATATCGCACACACATCAATGCGCAGAACAGTGATTTTTCCAGTGCCAATACACATGCAGCTAGCTAGATAAGTGGGAAAGTCAGAAAAGTCATGGTCAAAAGTCAAGTAGTTGTATAGGATATGCAGAGGACTCTGGACTTCATTTGAAGTGCATAGTAAATGCATTGGAAGACTTGAAATTGAGAAACATACCGTGATTTACATTTTGCAGTATCTCTCCAATGGGGAGTAGAGAATGGCACAGAGGGAGGAGGGAATTCAGAGGACAATCTAGTAGCTAAGCTATGAGATTGTGGGGTTGAGATTGAGGGGTTCTGTGAGGAAAAAGACAGTATCCACAATGAGTAGTGTCATCTTCCTGTCTTAATCTTGCTGGGTTCCCTAGTCTTATCTGAATGTCTATCCTAGCTTAACCTTGTTGGACTCCACATCAGACATCTGAAAGCTAAAAAGCCCTCTTGAAATGAACAGTTAACAATTGAATATATATATATATATTTAATATATATATATTTTCAATATATATAGATTGAATATATAATGGCTACCACACCAACCTTGAGATGACTTCCAAATTCATTGTTGTATCATTAGCATGCTGACTGCCACCCCCAGCATGTGCACATGAGCACACGTAGATACAAAGACACACACCATGTGAGTTTATAATTGCCAAGAAGAGGTCACAGAGCCTTCATTTGGGTGGAAATGTAGGGACCTTAATTACCAGAATATGACACAAATGCTTTAGCCCTTCATGAGTCCACAATGCCCCCATCTTTGCTCCTTTGTGATCTTCTGACCACAAGTGAGTAGAGAAGTTTATTTCAAAAGTATCTCCAATATATATTCTTGCACAAGGATAAGCTTCCTTTGTTGTTCAATCAACCATCGGTCTGGTTCCCAGTTCCACAATTTCAAGATAGATAAAGAATCAAGGTTACGGAAAAAAAAAGATAATAAGATTTGAAGATATAGTCAACTTACTTCTTACTGACTGGTAGAAAGAGAAGGGTCAAAGATGACTCCAACTTTTCTGACTTAAGCATTCAAATGAATGGGGTATAATTTACTGAAATAGGAATCCAAGAAGAGGAAAAATTTTAGGATGAAATGTTGCTTTGAAACTTGAGATCAAGCTGTCTGGTGAGTGATATGATCTATGCATTCTGAGTTCTGAGGACAAGTTCAGACTAATCATACTTTTGAAATAATTACTATGTAGATAGTATTTACATCCATAGCAATAATTGTGACCACATCTGAAAATATCAAGGATTAAACTCTGAGGCACAGTAAGAGCAGGAAGCTGTGAATGTAGAATTTCAGTGGACAGGTGAAGGATGTTTTTCAAAGAAGGGGTGTGCTGACCAGTGCAAATGCTGCTGAGAAAAGAAATCAGGAACAAATAATTGACTGCCAGCTATGCTGATAAGGGCTTTGGTGACAAGGTCGTTGAAAAACTGCCAAAAGGGCAGTTTTAGATAAATCATAGGAATGCAGCACTTGTTTTTGTTTTTTGTTTTTTTAATTAAAATATTTTAGTTTTTATTAAAAATAGATTTTTTTCAATGAGAGAGAAGAGGGATTCTATGAGCAAGAGATATAGAGGCCATGATTGGCTGAGGCTTTTGGGTGAGGACTCAGAGGCTTTTAGGATTGGCTGAGGAGTTGGAGAGGTAAGGTTGGCTGTGGCTTGCCCTGTTTCTCTGATCTTTCAGCTTTTACCCCAAAACAATACCCCAAAACAAAAAAGTACAGCGACAACTAGCCAAACTAATAGAGACACATGAACTGTGGACCAATAGCTGAGGAGCCCCCATGGAACTGGACTAGGCCCTCTGGATAAGTGAGACAGTTGTTTAGCTTGAACAGTTTAGGCGGCCCCCAGGCAGTGGGAATGGGACCCATCCCTAGTGCATGAGTGGGCTTTTTGGAGCCTAGTGCCTATGGTGGGACACTTTGAGCAGCCTTGGTGCTGGGAGGAGGTGCTTGGACCTGCCTCAACTGAGTGTACCAGACTTTGCTGATTCCCCATGGGAGACCTTGCCTTGGAGGAGGTGAGAATAAGGGGTTGGTTGGAGGGGAGGGTTGGGGGGTGGGAGGAGGGAGAACAGGGGAATCTGTGGTTGGTATGTAAAATGAATAGAAAAATCTCTTAATAAAAAATAGATTTTTTTCACACAATATATTCTAACTATGAGTTCCCCTCCTGCAGGCTCTTCCACTTCCTCCCCACCTTCCCTTCTATCCAGATCCATACTATTTCTGTTTCTCTGTTAGAAAATAAGCAAGCATATAGAAAATAAAAATAAAATAAGATTGTTTTTCGAATCTTAAATTATCTTATTAATAGAAAATATTGGGGTGAAAGCTGAAAGATATTGGGGTAAAAGCTGAAAGATCAGAGAAACAGGGCAAGCCACAGCCAACCTTACCTCTCCAACTCCTCAGCCAATCCTAAAAGCCTCTGAGTCCTCACCCAAAAGCCTCAGCCAAAAATAGCCTCTAGCTAAAAGGGATGCTTCTGCCAAAAAGCTTTCTAGTTCCTATCTCCTCACAACTTATATACCTTTCTCCACCCAGCCATCACTTCCTGGGATTAAAGGCCTGTGTGCTTCCCAAGCAAAAGCATGAGATCTCAAGTGTTGGGATTAAAGGCATGTGACTCCCAAGTATTGGGATTAAAGGTGTGTGCCACCACTGTCTCTATTTTTCTCCTGAGTCAATATCATGTAGTCCAGGGTGGCTTTGAACTCACAGAGATCCAGATAGATCTCTGCCTCCTGAGTGCTAGGATTAAAGGTATGTGTCACCACTGCCTGACCTCTATGTCTAATCTAGTTGCTGACTCTGTCTTCTGAACTTCAGGCAAGCTTTTTAGGGTACACAGTGTATCACCACATAAGATAAGATAAAAACAAACAAGCTGGAATAGGACAAAACAAACAGAAGAAAAAGAGCCAGAGAAAAAGCATGGGAAATACATATAGACAAAGAGTCAACTGTGTTCTCGCACATAGGAATCCCATAGAAACACAAAACCAAGAGTCATAATTATGTACAAAGGACCTACAAGGAAAAAGAAAAAAATACTCTGACACAACATTATGAGAAAAAGAAAAAGAATCTCCTAATAGTCCGGGGGACCCCAAAACTGCTCCAGGGTTGTTAATAGAAGACCGCAGAGTAGCGGGACTTTAGGAAACATTTTTATCTGAGGGTGTTTAGAAATAAGTTTCTATCTATCTGATGGGGAATAAGGAAACACATGCTTTCTCATGGTAGCTTTCTGTTTTACCTCATCTAGAAAAAATCCTCTCTTAAAATCTTTCTTGCTCTCTATCCTGCCTTGCTACTCATCCTCTCTCCTCAGCTCCTTCTGCACACACACACACACACACACACACACACACACACACACACACACACTCCAACACTCACTGTACAGCTCTTTTCATAGTTTCTTCACATAGCTCCTCTCACAGCCAAACTCTGCACAACTTTATGTTACATTTCAGAGTCCAACCCATTCTCATAGCACATGATAAGTCATACAGTTTTTCTCAGGGTAGAGATGTCACATTGACTGGCCAGAGAATAATGCTTGGCCGTCCGTTTAGCTCTTTCCCAAACAGAGAATAACACTTTTGAATTTACTCTAAGGTCTTAGCTAAATGTTTAAAAAGCTGTCTTTGTAACTGAGAATACTGTACTTTCCTGTGTCAGTTATGAAAAATATCCTTGTATTATTTCTAATTATCAGAATTATACAGCTTAAACAGAAATCATCTTCCTGACAATCCACAATTATAAGTGTGGCCAAAGATGGAACATTTTTACAGGATAAACACACAAGCAGTGAGGAAAATACCCATAGCTGTTATTAGGGGATAAATGAAGTGGCACATGAGAAAAATTACAGACAGGAGCAACTGGTCATTAACAGTCTGTGATCCCACAACTTTGTCAGGTGGAGCTCCCTATCAGGTGGGTCTGTTGGGTCGACCTGTTAAATATTAGTTGTCAACTACTGTATCTTCCCATGGCTTCCTGCAATCTCCATACTACCCCTCAAATAACAATTAATTTTAGGTGTCTCTCTAAATACTCCCTCTCTAATCACATCTTCCCTCCCCATCCCCATTCCTCCCATTCCATCCCTCTACCCATCCATCCACAGCTATCCACAGCTATCTATTTGAATTCCCTTTCCTAACAAAATCTCTCTGTACTCTCTAGTCCTTTACTCTATACCTATCCTCTGCAATTCTATGGATTGTAGCTTGGTCATCATTGACTCAATAGCTAATATCCACATACAAGTGAAGACATCATATTTGTCTTTCTGAGTCTGGCATACCTCACTCAGGATGATTTTTTTCAGTTCCATGAATTTATCTGCAAATTAAATGGTGTCATTTTTTAAACATCTGAGTACTTTTTTTTAAACAACTGATTACTCTACTGTGTAAATGTACCACATTTTTTTAAAAATCTCTTGTTAAAGGATATCTAGGTTGTTTCTAATTTCTGGATTTTATGAATAAAGTAGCAATGAAAATTATTAAGCAAAGTCTTTTTGGTTAGATGAAACATCCATTGGATATATGCCCAAGAGTGGAACAACAGAATCTTAAGGAAGGGCAATTTCCTTCTTGCTGAAGAACTGTCACACTGGTTTACACAATTGTTGTACAAGTTTGCACTCCCACCAGTAACTTACTCCACATTCCTGCCAGAATGAGCTGTTACTTATTCTACTATTATTAACCATTCTAACAGAGAAAAGTGAAATCTCAAAGTAGTTTTGATTTGCATTTCCCTGATGGCTGTTGATCATTTTTTTAAGCATTTCTCTGCCATTTGAATCTACTCTAGTAAGAATTCTGTTTCGGGCTGGAGAGATGGCTCAGGGGTTAAGAGCACTGACTGCTCTTCCAGAGGTCTTGAGTTCAATTCCCAGCAACCACATGGTGGCTCACAACCATCTGTAATGAGATCTGGTGCCCTCTTCTGGTCATACATGCTGTATACAAAATAAATAAATAAATCTTCAAAAAAAAAAAAAGAATTCTGTTTCAATCTGTAATCCATTTTTAATTGGGTTATTTGTTTTCTTGATATCTATTTTTTGAATTCTTTGTATATTTTGGACATTTAGCCATCTATATGATGTGTAGTTGGTAAAAAAATATTTTCCAATTCTGTAGGCTGCCACTTTGTTCAACTGATGGTGTACTTTGACATGTAGAAACTTCTCAGTTTTATGAGGTCCCACATATTAATTTTTTTTTATTTTAGTGCCTGTGTTAATGGTGTTCTGTTCAGAAAGTTCTTTCCCGTGCCAATGAGTTTGAGAGTAGTTGCCAATTTCTCTTCGATATGGCTCAAAGTATCTGGTTTTATGTTGAGGTTTTAGATCCATTTGGAGTTGAATTTTGTGCAGGATGATAACTCTGAATATATTTGGATTCTTCTACATGCATCTATCTAGTTATTCAAAACCATTTGCTGAAGATGTTGTCTTTTTTGCAGTGTGTGTTTCTGACTTATTAATAACCAGGTGTCCTTAGGTGTGTGCACTAAAATTTTGGGACTTCAATTTTATTCCATTGATTGGCATGTCTGTATTTGTACCAGTACCATGCTGGCTTTATTACTTTTGCTCTGTAGTACAATTTGAGATCAAGAATCAATACCTCCTGCAGTTCTTTTATTATTCAGGATTTTTTTTCAGATACTCTGGTTTTTTTTTTTTTGCCATCTGAAGCTGAAGATTATCTTTTCAAGATCTATGAAGAATTGTGATGGAATTTTGAAGGGAATTGCATTGAACCTGTAGATTTCTTTTAGTAGGATGGCCAATTTTACTATATTAATCCTACCAGTACAAGAGTATGGGAGATCTTTCTGTCCTCTGATAAGTTCTTCAATTGCTTCAATGTCTTAATCATACAAGTCTTTCACTTGCTTGGTTAGAGTTATCCAAAGAAATTTTATATTCCCTGATTTCTTTATCAGTGGTCATTTGTATATTGGAAGGCTACTGATGTGTGTGTGTGTGTGTGTGTGTGTGTGTGTGTGTGTGTGTGTGTGTGTGGTGTGATGTGTATAATAATTTGAGTATAGTATAATCTGGTATAATTCTGCACTAAAACCACCTACCTCTAGGTTTCCTTTGGTGGGTAGACTTAATTACTGCTTCTATTAAACCATGTGTTATAGGTCTATTTAAATTGCTCATCTTATCTTGATTTAACTTTGGTAGGTGGTATATAGAAAAAAACCTAATTCTTTTAGATTTACCAATTTGGTGAAGTATAGGTTTTTAAAGCATGTTCTTAAGGTTATCTGCATTTCCTCAATGTCTTTTTTATGACTCCTTTATATCTCTAATTTTGTTAATTTGGATAATCTCTGTCTGCCTTTGAGTTAAATTGGCTAAGGGATTGTCAAATTTATTTTTCTCAACCAATTTTTTGTTTCTTTGACTCTTTGCATTTATTTTGGTTGGCTGTTTGTTTCTATTTTATTGATTTCAGGCTTGAGTTTGATTATTTCTAGCCATGTAATTCTCTTGAGTGCTGTTAATTCTTCATTCTGTTCTAGATCTTTCAGGTATGCTGATAAGCTACTAATATGTACTCTCTGCAATGTCTATATATTCGTTTAGTGCTATGAATTCTCTCTCAGAACCCCATTCAAAGCATCCCATAAGTTTGGCTATGTAGTGTTTTTATTTTCATTCAATCCTAAAAAGTTTTTAATTTCTTTCTGTTTCTGTCTTGACTTGATTTTTCAATCAGTAGTTGAGTTTTTCATTTTCCATGACTTTGTAAGCTTTCTTTGTTTTTGTTCTTAACTGCTGAATCCAGCCTGACCTTTGGACAGACCTTGGTCCAGGGATGTATGGATTGAGAAATAATAGATATGAAAATTGCTGTGGATATGTTCTGTATGCTGTGAATGTGTTGCTCTGATTGGTTGATAAATAAAATGCTGATTGGCCAGTAGCCATGCAGGAAGTATAGGTAGGACAAGCAGAGAAGAGAATTCTGGGAGGAAGAAGGCTGAGTCAGGAGACACTGCCAGCTGCCACTGCCATGAGAAGCAAGATGTGAAGGCAGAACTGGGAAAAGGTATCAAGCCACATGGCTAAACATAAGTAAGAATTATGGGTTAATTTAAGTGAAAGATCTAGATAGCAAGAAGGCTGAGCCATTAGGCCAAACAGTTTAAATAATATAAGCATCTGTGTGTTTCTTTGGGTCTGAGTGGCTGTGAGTCAGGTGGGACCAGGAAAACTTCTGGCTACAAAAAATAGAGACATAGAGGTAAAAGAAAATGACAGATACACAGAATAGCATCAGAAGAGCTCTGGGTCAATACTACAGTCACCCCAAGTTTATTCTTCATGGACTTTTTATACACCAGCAAGGGGAGAGGCAAAAGATCTCCCACTCTTAAGGACACCATGGCTCAAGGTACAAAGTACAGAGAAGTGTAAACACTTCCTTAATTCAAAGAATATCTAGTAGCCATGCCTTACGGCAAAACATCCTGTAATTAGGCCTTGAAGTAAAAGACATCTGACAGCTATGCCTTAGGCCAAAACATCTTATTATGTAGACTTGCAGGGCAAAACGAGCTCATACTCTCTGACCATGAGTCAAAATGGAATAAGGCTACACTATGAAGTCTCTGTGGGCCCCCACAGATATTCAGTTTTAATCCATGGTGGTCATATAGGATGCAAGGTATTTTGATTTTTTTCATATCTATTGAGACTTGCTTTGTATCTGAATATGTGGTCAATTTAGAGAAAATTCAGTGAGGTGCTGAGAAGAAGGTATATTCTTTTGTGCTTGAGTAGGCTGTTCTGTAAATATATGTTAAGTCCATTTGGTTTATGCTATCAGTTTTTTCTCTGTTTAGTTTTTGTCTGGAAGACCTGTCTCTTTGTGAAAGTAGGGTATTGAAGTCATCTAGTAGCTTAATGTGAGGATCAATAAGTGATTTAAGCTCTAGTAGTGTTTCTTTTATGAACTTGGGTGATCTATTATCCGGTACATAGATGTTAAGAATTGCAATGTTCTTTTGGTAGATTTTTCCTTTGATGAGTATGTAATACCTTTCCCCATCTCTTCTGATGGGTTTTGGTTTGAAGTTTATTTTATCATATATCAAAATGGCAACACCAACTTTCTTCTTAGGTACATTTGCTTGGAATATTTTTTCCATCCTTTTAGCCTGAGGTAATATCTATCTCTTATGTTATAGTGTGTGGGGTTTTTGTTTTGTTTTGTTTTTGTTTTTTGTATACAGCAGAAGGATGGATCCTGTTTTTGCATCCATTCTGTTAGTATGTGTCTTTTTATTGGAGAACTGAGATCATTGATGTTGATAGTTACCATCGATGGGCAGTGGTTTTGATTCCCTTTATTTTGTTGTTGTGCTGTGTGACCCCCTTTTGTTTTCTGATTATAATATTGTTTATTCTTGTATTTTCTGGGGTGTGGTTAACCTCTTCAGGTTGAAAATTTCCTTGTGGCAACTTCTGCAGAGGTTATGTAGATAAATGCTTCTTAAAATTGGTTTTATCTTGGGATGACTTAGTTTTTCCATCTATTATTACTGAAAGTTTTGTTGATTATAGTCTGGGCTGACATTTTTGGTCTCTTAGAGTTTGTCGAACATCTTTCCAAGCCCTCTGGCTTTTAAACTCTCCATTGAAAAATCATGTTTTTCTCTAACAGTTCTACCTTTATATGTTACTTTGATCTTTTCCTTCACAATTTTTATAATTCATTCTTTGTTCTATACATTTAGGTTATTATTATTATTATTATTATTATTATTATTATTATTATTATCCTTTTTTCGAGACAGGGTTTCTCTGTGTAGCTTTGCGCCTTTCCTGGAACTCACTTTGTAGACCAGGCTGGCCTCAAACTCACAGAGATCCACCTGCCTCTGCCTCCTGAGTGCTGGGATTAAAGGCGTGAGCCACCATCACCCGGCTATTATTGTTATTATTATTGTGTACTGATAGAAATTTCTTTCCCAGCCCTGTCTTTTGGGTTTTCAGTATACTTTTTGTACCTTGGTAGTAGTACTTCTTTTGGCTAAGGAAATGTTTTTATGATTTGCTTGAAAAATATTTTCCACACTTTGACTTGGATTTCTCCTTCCTCCATTCCTGCCATTTATAGATTTTGTCTTTCTATAATATCCCAGATTTCCTGGAGATTTTGTGCCAGGAATTTTTTAAATTATAATACTTTCTCTGACTTGGGTTCCAGTTTTTATATCTTGTCATTAATGCCTGAGATTCTCTCTTCAATTTCTTTTTTTTTTAACTTTCTATTGATTCTTTGCAGAATTCACACCATGCATCCCAACCCAACTCATTTCCCCATCCCCTTGCTTCCAACATCTGCCCTTGTAACTTCTCCATAAAACAAAATTTAAAAAGAAAACAAACAAAAACTACAAATCTGTTGGTAAGACTTGTTCTGAGGTTCCATTTGAGTTCCTAAATTTTTCCCTTATAAATTTCCCTCACTTTGGATTTTCTTTATTAATTTCGGCTTTCAGGTCTCCAAAGATTTTCATTCATTTCCTACTACTCTTTTTGTGTGTGTGTGTGTGTGTGTGTGTGTGTGTGTGTGTGTGTGTGTGTGCGCGCGTGTGCGCGTGCGTGTGTTTAGTTTTCCTTAATGGATTTATTAAATCTATTTATCAACCTTCAACAAATTTATAAAAGCTCTTTTCAAACCCTTATTTTGTGCTTCAGCTATATTGTATTTCTCAGGATCTACTGTAGGTTCTAGTGGAGAAGTACTTTTCAGCTAATGAAGCAAAAGAGAGAGTACAAATATGTTTTTACACTGGCATATAGGCATACGGAATTGATAAGACTGTAATTCTAGGTGCTCATAGCTGGTTCTTTGTTGGGTGAATACTTTGTTCCTTGGTTTCTGCTGCCTTCTCTGGTTCCTAGGAGGGTGTGGTGACTGTGTATTGCCTCATAAGGAATTCTGATATACTGACACATGTGACCACTGTGGGTTCTGTGTAGAATTTGCTTTTAGGTTCTAAGAGCTGACACTAAGAAATGATAATGGGTGGGGCTAGGAGACTGTTGGTGGGGCCAACAGGAGGAAGTAAACTGAGTGTACCACCAGGATCTGCCCCGTCCCCTGGGAAATGGGGCATAGGAGATGAGAGGCCACAGCAAGTGGTTTGGTTCAGAGCTAGAAATGAGACTAAGGGATTGAATTTGGAGGAGAGGAGGTAGATCGAAGCTTCTCTGGCTGGTGTTGTTGTCTATTTCCCAGGAAGTTCCTGTAGTAGTTTGAGGCTGAGACAAAGGGATAGGGATGTGAGGAAGTCTGTAGGAGAATATCTATGTCATCTTCTAGACATGAGGGGATGAGGAAGGGGAGACCACAGCAGGTGATCTGCTAAAGAACTTGGGATGAGGCCTGGGGAATGGATTTGGAGGTGAGAAGGGAAGATGACATTCACCTACTTACTTCCCTGGCTGGATGGGAATGGTTTTATTTTATTTTAAAGTGATTATTTGAGTGTCTTTGTGTGTGTGTGTGTGTGTGTGTGTGTGTGTGTGTGTGTAAGCAAAGGAGTTCAGTTGCCCACAAAGTCAGTACATGTATATTAGTGCTCTGAAGCTGGAGTTGCAGACTTTTTTTGAGTTGAACATGTGTTGCCATGTGTTCTGGTAACTGAACTCTGGCCCTTTGCAAAGCAGCAACTGCTCTTAAATGCCGGGACATCTCCTTAGCCCACGGTGAATACATAATCCTTAGGGAGTATTCAAGAGAGGCATTGTAACAATACAGAGACACTTTCTTTTGAGACTTCCTAAATGAAGAATTAGACAATGGGATGGCAACTTTAGATGAAAAACAACATTCTTCAGATGGAGGGTATAGGATGGAGCATAGTATCTCATGTTTTGATATTGATGAGAATGATAGAATGAAACTTTTCAAATCAAAGGGGCAATGGATTCATGGGGTCATAGTGAAAACTCATGGAGTCAATGATTTAGATACTCACATAGCTTTTGTCATCCATCATTAGACTGAAGACCTTTCCTCTAACTGTGTAGAACATGTAGGTAGGCCAGGAGCTCTTCAAATGATGGACTGGAGTAGCTGTCTTCCAACAGAGTCTGACTGCAGCCATGGGAAAGCAGACAGGTGGAAGGAGCTTCAGGCAGCTCATCCAGTGTCATAGTCCATGCACTGTTCTTGGGTATGTGGATCCTGGCCCCTGACAGCTGCCAGTGTTGCACCTATCCTCCTGGAACCTGAGACACTTAGCCCTGAAGACTGCACGGTGTGTGACCAGTGTGCAGGTTCTCATCTCTGATGCCGTGAAGCCTTTCTTCCTATTTAGTCAGCTCTCTGCTCTCTCCTGTTAACTTTTATTGTACTTCTCCTCCCCTTATTTCTGCTGTGGCTGCTCCTGAACTTCAGTGGTTCCTCAACTGTCATGTACTCGGCTGCTGAACATTGCCACCACTCAGTAGCCACAGACAGAACTCAGTGAACTGCCCAAGAGCTGAGTTCTGATCCCTCCACCTCCTGGGAGTGCAGTGCTACTGTCTGAGATGATAGTTGCTTGTTCATATGTGAAGACACCTGATAGTGTGCAAACTATTCATGAGGCTGGGTTTAAAAATCTGTAGGATCCACTCAGTGAGGCAAGGCTTGACCAGCTGCCAAGCTTCTACTATCAACTGTCTCATCAATCACAGCTCTCTGCAGTTTCTGCTGCAACATATTAGCAGTTCATTGTACAATACTAAAGTAAGCAAGAAAGGACCACTTGAGATGAGCCCAGATGGAGCTTAATATTCCAACACAAGGGATGCCACAGAGCACAGTGCCTTCTGCTGACTCACTGAGTGACACAGGCTGCTTCTGTAGCCCTTGAAGAGGAAGTTGGGCCAATCTCAGCCAATCATTTTTAAATGAATCCTATGCATTAAAGCTTGTGTTTTGGGACCAATTGTGGCTTTGCTACTAGTCACCTAGTAGTTTGTACTCCAAATTAAGTGCTCATCCTGTGTCCATTGTGGAAATATTCCCAGGCTTATGATGGCAAAATGTCTTTTCTGGGATATTTCAGAGAGATCTCATTGGGCAGAGCCTTCAGGAGTCAGGCAACTAGTATGCCATCCTTGGCACAGTGTCTTGGGAAATACATGGAGTTTTCAGCATGGCTGGTAGATGCATGAGTGCATTCTGCCTGCCTGTTTCACAGACAGTCCTGTAAGGCAGCTAAGGAAGCAAAAGAGAGAGTACAAGAGATTCTAAATATAATGGGAATAAATAGCTGTGTCCAGAGTGTGTTTGCTATTATTTACAGGGAAACCAGAAGACTCACTTACATTATAAACTTAAAGAATGTCTCACTAATTATAACAGCAACTTCAACTGTTTTTTTTTGAACAATGTTCTAACAATGCTTTGGCAGAAGAGGTTCCCCTACCCTGTGTCAATTTAACAACTCATTGAATACCTCCACTAGGAAAATTGAGTACATGTACTAGAAAACACAAGATGGAAACTTAAGAGACACGAGTTATTAAAACTAAATTCTTGTTAGTGGGGTAGATCTGGGGCACAGCAGACAAAGGATATTACCTTAAACCGAGTTCCTGTTAGTGGAGAAGAGGCCAGGAACATTGAGTTATCCGTGTTTATTTCTGGATCTCTTCAATGGACAAATGTTTGTTCTGTTTTTATTTTCATAGTAAATGTTCAAAATGTATTTCTCTAGACTAAAACTGCAACTGCAGCTAAAATGTATCTATGTTGAGATTGTTTACACATTACATGTGCACAGCATTTTGTAATGGATTGGGAAAAGGGAAGGAAATCGATGCTGGAATAGAAATTGTGGTGGGCTGACTTTAGAGGTGCAGAGACTTCATCCATCCTGACAGGAAGGTGGAGAAGCCCAGGGCAAACAGGAGCAATCCCTTATGACACTGTTCTCAGTAAAACAAGAATGAAAAGTCCCAAGAGAGAAGTGAACTGAGCAGAGAAACAGAAAGTAAGGTAGAGGGAGCCTGAGAGCCAACAAGTGTTAGTGTATTAGTTATGGCTCTCTTGGGGAACAAAACCAGCAAAATGTGTAAAGCCTAAAGGAACATAAAGGCTTACACCGGAGTAGGGCCTAAGAAGGCAAAGTAAAGGAAGGAATATATATATATAGAGAGAGAGAGATAAATAACTCTAAAGACACTTCAAAATCTATCTAGTACTATAGAAGCTTTCTAAATGTGCATTCATGCATACCTACATATAGAAAAATAATTAAAATTTATAATGAGATAGCAATGACTAGATACCACAGGCTAATAATTAAAAAGCCCAGTGACAGAAATAGCTTTCCTCCTTTGAAGCTATTGGCCAGTGAGGTGTCATAGACTCAAAATTTTATGGATTTTTCCCAATCCTATTGGTTATCATTCAGAACTAGATGGTAAAACTCTATTGCTGAAGATACTAAGTACTCAAGTCACAGACCATGGAGAAATAATGGTCTAGTACTAACCTGGGATCTTCATCCTTACTGGATAGCTTTCATAGGATTGCAAAGTGTTATGTTTGCTACAAGAGTAGAAAAGAAGGGCTGGAGAGATGGCTCAGAGGTTAAGAGCACTGACTGCTCTTCCAGAGGTCCTGAGTTCAATTCCCAGCACCTACGTGGTGGCTCACAACCATCTGTATTGAGATCTGGCGCCCTCTTCTGTGTACATAATAAATAAATCTTAAAAAAAAAAGAGTAGAAAAGAAATAAGCTCTAAACTTTTGTGAGCTACAATAATAACCTGATGTGGCAAGACACACCCACTGGTACAATAGTGGCATGGGCATCATGGGAATATCCAACCATTTTCTAATTGGATTTAAGTCCCACTCCACATCCGGCACCATTGTTGGGCTAAGAATCACTGGAAGGCAGGTCATGGAATTATTCTGCTAATGGGCATACTATTAATCTGACACCTAATAACTTCTTGTCATTTGACAACTGATACATGCTGAGACAGAGAAAGAAAACGTCATTTTTCTTTAGGAATGTTGCCATTGGTAAGTCACCCAAATTCCACTGGAAAGCCACACACCCAAGAATCTATAGGAAGCACAAATTGTACCGGATGGATAGAAATCAAAGAAGAACACAAAGTTGGGTTGGAAGAAGGGTGAGTGGATCTGGGAGGTGTTGGGGAGTGGATGGATACGATCGAAATACATTGTACAAAATTCTCAAAGAATAATAATTAAATTTGAAAGAAAATTCAAATGAATAGATATTGCAAAGGGGATTCATTAGACTGATTTACAGGATATCAGCTGGATAATCCAGGAATGACTATAGGCCTGTTGGAGCGGTTTAGACAACCATAGCTGCTCATTCTAAGAGGCTGGGTGCTTTTCAAGTCCTGTCTGGCACTGAAAACCTAGAGAAGTCCTAGAAAACTACTGTTCTCTTTTTCCACACTAGAAATCCAAAGAAGTTGGGCTCCAACAGCAGCAGAAAGATGGTAGTAGCATTAGTACCAATGAGTACATGGTGTGCACACCAGTAAGCAAGGAGAGACATAGGCAAGCAAGCAGCACCACTTTTCCCTGAAATATCTCTCTCCGGGCCCTGCCTTGGGAGATGGTTTTTACCATATGGTTAATCCTTCCAGGAAAAATCTTTACTGACCCACTCCAAAACATGTCTCTTAGTTGGTACCAGATTCATTGAGGCTGACATCCATGACTGGCCACCAGAGAAAATAAATTTAAAGAGAGACTTTTAGAATTTTTATGTGTGATTTGTTATTAGGTTTTTCATAAAATGAGACACATTAAATCTTTACTTCATCTTTTCTTGTTTACTGATATTCAAAATAATTTCTTTGAGTGGTGAACACAAAATTTCTTTTATGTGAAAACTTGGTGATAAAATTGGGCAAGCCGTATTCATAATCTCTTCCTTCATGAAAGCTGAAGATACTCTGAGCTTAACCCTATCCTTATCGGACAGTTTTTGAGCTGCATTCATCATGCTAACAAGTTGCACTTAATGTTCTGAAAAAAGTAAATCCTGTATCATAGCATTGTTCATTATGTTAAATATAAAGGAATGTTCTACAATGTTAAAAAAATGAAAAAAAAAAACATTTCTATCACAGTGATAATCAGGAATGATGGTTCAGCACAATTGCCTCTGGGTAGACTGACACATATTCATTTATTTCTCTCATTGAAAAATTTCATCATCTGCTTTGCTGCCATGTCATAATCTATATCTAAAATGTCCTTCAGTGTCATCCTTCTGCTAACACACTATGACTTTAATGAGGTGCTGGAACTTCCAATCATACTGTAAATGAATGCCGTAGAACTGAAAAACTGATGCTAAAGTTCAAATAGAAATGAAAAAATGTAAAAACTGCAAAGTACATTTTGGGGAAAAAAGGTAGATACCTCCACTTGTGTACTTTTGAATGTAACATTCTGTTGCTAAGATGTATACAAGATAGAGACATGCTACAGAATTATCATTATTTCTATAATATCACATATCTATGAGGAAACTTACTGAAATATTGCCTCTAATACTTCAGATTTCTAAATCCAAGTGTTTTTCTATAAGTTCCAGACAAATAAATGATGATACACTCAATTTAGAGCCCAGGGTTTCTAAAATATACTGTCTGGTATGGAAGAGTTATCAAATATAACACAAATAAAATAATCTTATTTATGAATGAGAAGCATAAACTTTGTGTATTTCAATGATATAAAAGAAAGACAAATTGTAAATACAAGGAACGTATGTGGCAAAAAATCTTACCCAGTAGGTGAAATCTTTTAGAAAAAAAAATCACTTCCCAAATGATTTTGCTCATGTAAAAATTAAAATTAAATTTTATTAATTAATTTATTTAGTCATGTGCATGTATGCTGGCACATACATGTGTAAGTGGGGAAGTGTTAGAAGACAACTTATGGAAATTAGTTCTCTTCTTCCCCCATGTGGGTGATGCTATAGAAGTTAAGATGTTACACTTGATGGCTAGGACCTGTACCAATTGAGACACTCACCACATTGTTCACTCATTTAATCAGTTTTGATTCCAAATCCATATATAAATTATGAAAGTTTATATATAATTATTATTTAATTAGAAGAACTAATGAATTAGAAGATTTAGGCTGTGATATTAATGAATTACTTTGTGGTGTGTGTGTCTGTGTATATGTTTTTTGGTGTGTGTGTGTCTATGTGTGTCTCTGTGTGTATATATGTTAGGAGAGGCTGAAACAGAAAATTATTCAATTGCAAATGTAACTAATTTAAGGCTGGAGAGATGGCTCAGTGTTTTAAAACAATTGTTGCTCATGTAGAGGACCCAGGTTCTACCTTTAGCACCCCTGTCTTAGCTCACAAGCACCTCTAACTCTAGATCCAGGGAATATGGCAGAATATAACATGCTTCTCTAGCCTATGAGGGGAATGGGCACACATGTGGTACACATAGTATGCATGCAGACAAAACTCTAATACATAAAAAATAAAATAAATCTAAAATAATCACTTTAAAAATAGGCGATTTTACAGTTTTTAATGAATTAACAAAAAAGTGAAAGTTTTTGTGGTAATTTCCCTGCAGGCTTCACAGCAGGCAGAGAAAAACAATTAGGGTGAGGAAGAATGAAACTGACTCAGCCAGATTTTATTGTGACCAGCACTGGACCAGGACTTCTAGAGTCTGACCCAGATCATTTTAATTTAGTCATATTTAAGCACAGCACAAATTTGGAAAAAAAAGTATTCAGATAACAATTAACTTACTCCCAAGTGTGCAACAATTTAATAAGACATGTTTACATTGAGATTCTTTATAAAGTATGTATGGCTTCACACATAAGATATTTTTTATTGACTTAGAAACAATGCTCAAGATAAGGGCCTAGTGAGAAAGATTATGGTAAACATAATGCCTGTGGGAGTCAGGATTGGCCTGGCCCTCTGAGGTTTTAAGATTTCCCAAGATCAAATCTTAGTGAGGGCTGTTTCACTGATATAGATCCACAATCTACCTTTGGTGAGCATACATTATCCATATACCATAGATCAGCCTTAAATACTTGTGAAAAGATTCCAGAGCTAGGGAAACCAACTGAGCTATATACCAATGTCATACAGGATTTGAAAGGACCCTTTACTGACTTTTTACAAAGATTGACCAAAAACTGTAAACATGACAATATCTGATCAAGAGGTTAGAATACTAATTCAATCTTTGTCTTTTGAAAATGCTAATTTAGAATGCAAAAAGATAATTGGACCATTAAAAATCATATCAATACCCAAAGAAGAATGGATCCAGCACACAATCATTGTTGAGTCTCTTAACTATAATGATGAGGCTTGGGTAGGAAAGGACATTTCCAAATATATAAAGAGACATCAAAGTACCAAATGTTTTAACTGTGGTAAACCCAGCCATGTAAGAAAAAATTGTACACATGGCACTCCTAGAAACAATACTTCTTCTAGAAATGACCCAAACAGGAGACCCCAACATTCTGGATTATGCAAAAGATGTGGCAAAGGCTGACATTGGACCAATGAATGCAGAACAATGAGGACATACAAGGCAGCACTTTACAATCAGGAAATGCATTTGGGGGCCTCTCACAGGCCCCCCAATCAAACATGGTCTAGTCATTTCCAGTCACTGTGGAGGAAACTCCTCCCCAGAACAATTAAATAATCCAATGCCTCACATAAAAAAAATACTACATTGGATGATAGAACAGCTTTGATAGATGAATCAAAAATTCCAAGAAATACCATAAAATGAATATTTTGGCAGACTTCCATAAATGAATAAAGACCAAAGCTTATAGTATGAATGAATAATTTTATACTTGAAGGCTTAATGGCCACAGGTGCAGATGAGACTATAATTAAGCCAGAATCATAGCATCTGAATCGGCCTCTTCAGATAATAGATGTTCAGTTTCTAGAGATTGGAACCCTATCTCAGGTAAAACAATGCATGAGTAGGTTGATTGCATAGGACAAAAAGATCAGAGAGGAAGTCCGAGGCCATATATGGCTAATGTAGCAGTGAATCTATGGGGCTGTGATCTGTTACAGCAATGGAATATACAGATTAATATTCTTCCAATCTCAGAATTGAACCATAGACCAATTCATGTTTCTGGGAATAGTATTATAAGACACTATAAAAAAATTACCAACCATTCAGGCTGTACATAAACAGAGCACAACAGCTGTTGAACTCTCAGAGGTAACAATAGCCCTACTTTTAAAATGACTAACTGATAAACCTGTCTGGGTTGGGCAATGGCTTATGACACAAGAGAAACTACAAGCTTTAGAACAGCTGTTTAAAAACACTGAAAAATGACCAGCCTTTGGAATTCTCCTGTATTTGTTATTAAAAAAGAAATCTGGAAAATGGAGAATGTTGACAGATCTGATAGTCATTAATAAAATAATTCAGCCTATAGACTTCTTACTGAATGGTAAGCCCCTACCCTCTCTGTTACCTAAAGAATGGCCTATTATAGTTACTGACTTAAAACACTGTTTTTACCATACCTCTACAACAAAAAGATAGAGAAAAATTTACCTTTGTAGTACTTACTTATAATAATTCTCAGCCTATCAAGAGATATTAATGGAAGGTCCTCCTACAGGAAATGTTAAATAGCCCCATCCTGTGCCAATATTTCATGCAAAAAACATTGGAAATAATTCATGTCCAATTTCCACAATCTATAATTTACCATTATATGGATGCTATCTTATTAGCTAATCCAAAATTAGATACTCTAGAAAATATATTTAAAGAAATAAAGAATGTTTTGCCTCACTGGGGATTACAAATTGCTCCTGAAAAAATACAAAGAGGAGATTATATTAATTACTTAAAATATAGAACAGAACTACAAAAACATTAGACCCCAAAAGGTACAGATCAGGAGAGATTGATTGAGGACTCTTAATGATTTTTAAAAATTGTTAGAAAGCATTTCCAACTTACAGACTATCATTTGAATACCTAAAAATGGACAAGTAAATTGGACCAATACCCTAAAAGAGGACAAGGAACTAAACAGTCCAAATTATCAGCTGAAGCTAAGAAGGAATTGGTTCTAATAGAAAAGAAAATACAAGAGGCATATATTGGTCATATGAATCCAAAGCTTAACTGCATTCTAGTCATATTACCCTCCAGACATTCCCCTACAGAGATTTTGATACAGAGGGAAGATGTTATATTGGAATAGATATTTCTACAACATGAACCAAATAAGTTAAAGACATATATGAAAAAAGATCTCAATATAGTTACTGGCACTCAATATTCAGAGAGAGTTTTTTTTTTTTAACATATTGAAACTGCTGAATTTATT
>CABHPQ010174119.1:0-11530 GCA_902168405.1 Peromyscus aztecus | reverse complement strand
TTCTTATGATACTAATGGACTTCATGGAACCCTTCAATATTGTTACTAACTCTCAATATGCAGAGAAAGTTGTTTCACATATTGAAACTGCTGAATTTATTCCTGATAATACATGATTAACTTCACTATTTATAAACTACAGGAAATCAGAAATAGGGAACATCCTATATATATATAAAACACATCAGATCCCATATGAGTCTGCCAGGTCCTCTAGCAAAAAGTAATGATGAGATTGATTGGTTATTAATAGGAAATGTACTAGAGGTCTCGGAATTTCATAAGAAACACCATGTAAATAACAAGGGTTTGAAAAAGGACTTTTCCATCACTTGGCAAGACAAGAAAATCATAAAAAAATGTTTTACTTACTCCATCTATAATCAAACTCTATGACCTGCAGGAAGTAATCCTAAGGGTATACAAAAAATAAAATTTGGCAGATGAATATCTTTCATGTTACAAAATTTGGAAAATTAAAATCTGTACTCCACACCATTGATACCTATTCAGGATCTCAATGGGCAATTCCTATGAGTTCTGCAAAGGCTGATTCTGTAATTATACATCTATTAGAAGTTATGGCCATCATGGGAATACCTGTCAAATTAAGACTGAAAATGATCGAGGATATGTCTCTAATAAAATGGGACAGGTTTTTGCTTATTACAATACAATAAGTATATTACAGGTATACCACACAGTCCTACATGCCAAGCAGTCATAAAGAGAGCTAACTGAACTTTAAGGGATATGCTAAACAAAACAGAAAGGTAACAATGACCCCTAGAATTGATTTCATAATGCTTTATCAACCTTGAATTTTCTCAATGATGATGAGAAATGGACAACAGCTGTGGAGAAACAATGGATAACAACAAACAAACAAACACAAAAACTCCTGAGCTAAATCAACCTGTTTACTTCAAAGATGTGTTGACCTCATAATGGAAAATCGGGATATGTTCTACATTGGGGAAGGAGTTTTGCTTTTGTTTCTGCAGGAGAAAAAAGCTATGGATACCAACAAAATTAATAAAAATTTGACTTAAACAGGAGAAACTCCTTGATGAGGGGCAGTGATAGCCCATCCATCAATGTGACAGTTCCACAACTTGTAAGGAAAACTTACTAAACAAGGGTCAGGACAAGGTTCTATTTTATGTCTTTACAGGAAAATAGAAATACCCATCTTCAAGAAATCAAAAGGCCTTGGACACTTAGATGTCTAAAGCAGAAGGGAAGGGCCTATTGATACCAATATACTCTACAAGGTAATATCTCACTGCCTAACATCAATATCTCTTTAACTCTAAAAAAGTTGTGGTCCTGACTCAATTATAAATCCAGCTGACTTGGAGTTAGAAGGTGGCTCTTTCTTTCTCTAAACTCAAGCATGTTGCTAAAAAAAATTACGATATTCTGTCCCATATCAGAAGAGCCAACTGTTGTAGGACAGAGAAAGCCAATAATCTAGGGACCATTGTTGTCACGATTCTATTTCTCGCCATGCTTATTCTTGATTCCTTGGGATCCTTCTTCACATGTCATGTCATCTAAAACTCTAAACTTTATGTTTTAATATTAATAGTGTTCAAGTTTTCCACAGTAAAATATAAATGTTTTCAATAGCATTCTCTAAAGTCTCCAGAAGGAAGATGGGGCCCCACAACAATGACTCTACCCAGTCTATAATGATATCATTGAGCTCATAAATGTCACTAAATGATCAGGTTTGGAATACAAACTCTTCAGGACATTTCCAAGATGAGATGGTAAATAATGTTACACTTCTAGCCAGAACTCCAGACATACCTTACCTATTCCTTTGAGACTGGATACAATTTTACAGGTAGTCATTATAAGACTTATCCATTGTTTTGGCTTTCTTTGTCCCCTGGAGAGCAGGAAGCAATTTTAAGAAAACGATGCCTCCTCTCCCAAAAAGTGTTACATTTTCAGGGTTATGCATAATTGTCATCTATCATCTATTAGGGGTTGGTTATAGGTTTTAATAGGGTTGTGGTGGAACAATAAAGTTTAGACTCAGGATTCTCTTTTGGAAAAGAAAAAAAAAGGGGGAAGAGATAGGATAGGATATTAAGGTAGATTATTGTATCTACTTGTAAACTAATTTAGAAACTATCAGCCTTAGATAATTTGCACTGGTATGGATTCTTGTATATTGATACAAATGTAGACTATTTTTCTATTCCTATTTAGGATAATTTATATATCAATATAAATTCAAAACTATGATTGTCATATTATATATGTTTCTACTCCTGTTTGAAATATTTTATATATTGATACAAATGTAAAATTATAATTTTCATACTGTATGTATGTTCTACTTCTGTTTAGGATATTTTATATATTGATAAATATTAAAGATATTTTAGTCATATTGCACTATACATTTCTACCTCTGATTAAGATATTTTGTATAATGTTACAATTTTGAGGTCATTGTTTACAGATTGCTTAGCGTTATTTGTGAAACCTTAGTCCTTAAGTTATTTAGGTTGTTAAGAACTACAGGTTTACAGTTACTCATGCTTGTAATAATCATAGTCACGACTAGGTTTTCCAGATATACAGAAATGTATGTCAGATAGATAGGTAATCTTCAAACACTTCATGGACCTAGAGAATATGGCATTTAAATGTTTTGATAACATAGAATTCTTTTGACATGAGACACAATTGCTCCTGGCAGCACCAATATACTAAAGAATGTTGGGTTTCTAAGGCACTCCATATGAAAGTTTGTTCTCTTTTTGTCAAAAAACGGCCTACTTGGCAAAGAACTGCCCTTGCCTCGCCTGCTGACAGTATACATGCTGTCCTCTCCAGATGAGCAAGACACAAGGAAAAGTGACTACTGAACCTTGCCAAGACAAGGTAAGATGCTCTTTCAAAAGTCCTGCTTCTGAAAATGGTCTGTCAGATATTCTAGACCTGTAGCCAAAATAGATGCCCCAGTGATGCTGAGAAACATTAGTTGACTGTCCAGGATGCCAGCTGTCTCTGTCAGTTCTTGCAATTTTTCAAAAGTTGTTTGCTTGCACTTCCTGTTTACTCAGGGAATGTTATTTTTCTTCACAGGTCTTTGATGAAGTTGAAGACTAAATAGTTACAGTTATAATGCTCCCATATCTTATTTAAGAACATTTTAGGTACTAAAATTAGAATCTGCAGAATAGGACAGCTATTGTAGTAATCTCTGTAACTTGCCATTTACCTATGGTCTGGACATTTCTGGAAATTTAATATGTGTTTCTTATTTGATGACTTTCTTATTGGTTATATTTCTATTTTTGTTTACATTATTACCTTTCCCTTCTCCCAAACAATACTTGATAATCATTCCTATTGTATATAGTTTTATAGTAGGTTAGAATTTTGTTATTTAGACAAAAAGGAGAGATGTAGTGGGTACCTGTTCCACCTATGACCTTGATAACCAGCCCCTAGGGTGTGGTCTCAGGGCTAGTTTAGGACCTGAGGGGCACATACTCTCACTTTCTTCTCTCCTTCATGGACTTGGATGAGGTAGACTGACTCAGGTGGCAGGAGCATCATGGGACAGGACTTCAGCCTTCCACAACTCTGTGATGATTTTCCTTATTTTGTTTAGTGAGTTGTTTTCTCCAATTTATGTCCTAAAAACTCCCTGTACCCCTAAAGCAAACTCCCTTGATTTCTTGCTATATATTCCCACTGTGCAGACTTGTGAATTCTAGGTATTTTCTATAACTAGAATTATACAAATGATGTTTTTTTGTTTTTTTTTTTGCCTAGGTCTCTTTAGTTAACATATTGTCAGCATGTCTTAGTTCAGGTTTCTATTGCTATGATAAAACATAATGACCAAAAAGCAAACTGTGTAGAAAAGAGTTTATAAGCATTGAAGAAAGTCAGGATAGGAGCTCAAACAGGGCAGGAACATGGAGGCAGGAACTGATGCAGAAACCATGGAGCAGTACTGCTTATTGACTTGTTCCTCCTAGCTTTGCATTCTGATTTATTATAGAACCCATGACCACCAGCCCAGTATGGCACCACCCACAATGGGCTGGGACCTCCCCCATAACTCCAAAAAATGCCCTATAAATAGCTTTGAATACATCTGCACAGGAGACAATTTCCTAAATAGAATATTAATAGCAAGATTGACAATTAACAAATGGGACCTCCTGAAATGGAAATGCTTCTGTAAGGCAAAGCACATTGTCAACAGGACAAAAACAGCAGCCTGTAAAATGAAAAAATATTTTAACCAATTCCATATCTGACAGACAGGTGATCTCAAAAATATATAAAGAATTTAAGAAACTAGACATCAAAAAAACCAAATATTCAATTTAAAAATGGGGAACAGATCTAAACAAAGAATTCTTAACAGAAGAATCTCAAATGGCAGAGAAATGCTCAATATCCTTACCCATCAGGGAAATGAAAGTCAAAACTACTTTGAGATTCCCTCTGACATCTGTCAAAATGGCTGAGATCAATAACACAAGTGACAGTGAATGCTGGTGAGGATGGAGCAAGGGTGTGTGTGCAATCTTGTACAATCACTTTGGAAATCAATATGGCAGTTTCTCAGGAAACTGGGAATTGATGTGCCTCAAGACTCAGCTATTCCACTCTAGGGCATATGTCCAAAATAATTCCCAAACTACCATAAGGATATTTGCTCAATTCTGCTCAATGCAGCTTTATTCATAATAGCCAGAAACTGGAAACAACCTAGATGTCCCTCAACCAAAGAATGGATAAAGAAAATGTGGTGTATTTTCACAATGGATCCAGCTGTTAGGAAAAAAAAAGATACCATGAAATTTGCAGACAAATGGACAGAACTAGAAAAAAAAATATCCTGAGCAAGACAACTCAGACCTAGAAAGACAAAAATGATATGTACTCACTTGAAAGTGGATATTAGCTTTAAGGATAATCATACTATAATCTACAGACCAAGTAACAAGGAGGACTCTAGGGGCAACACTTGGATCTCCTTGTGAAGGGAAAATAGAATCAGTTTTGTAGGTGGGGATGGAAACAGGAGGAATAAAGTTGGGGAAGCAAGGACAGAGGGAGAGAGTGCAGGGACAGATGACTGGAAACTATCCATCTTCAGTAACCTGGCAAGGCTCCAGTGGTGGGACTGGGACACCAACCCAGCCATAAAACCTTCAACTCATACTTGTCTAGCCTCCAAGATGTGCTGCGGCAATGGTGACTCAGAAATTGTGAGACTGGTCAGCCAATGACTAGTCTAACTTAAGGCCCAAGCCATGAGAGGGAGCCCATGCCCAACACTAGATGGCCAGGAACCAAAATTTGGATAGCTCAGAGATCTAGGATAGAACCAAACACAACTGACCAGGAAAGAGAGAGAGAGAGAGAGAGAGAGAGAGAGAGAGAGAGAGAGGAAGAAAGGAATGAAGGAAAAAAAGAGGCAATGAAATGATTCCTAATGATATTCTGATATTCTGCTATACTCATAGATTAGTGCCTAATCCAGTTATCATCAGACAGGCTTCCTCCTTCAGTGACTGATGAGAAAATATGGAGCAACCCACACCCAAACATTAGATGAAATTTGTGTGAACTCTACAGAAGAGGGGAGGAAGGAGTACAGGAAGCAGAGGTATTGAGGATACCAGGAAAACACAGCCCACAAAATCAACAATGCAGAGTTCATAGGGGCTCACAGAGACTGAAGTGGGAATCACTGAGTCTGTATGGGTCTGTGCTAGGAAATCCTCTGCATATATACTGTGATTGTTTAGCTTGAGTTGTTTGTTGGACTCCTAACAGTGGGAGAGAGGATGTTTCTGACTCTTTTGTCTGCTCTTGGGACCATTTTTTTCTCCTACTGGGTTGCCTTGTTTGGCCTTGATATTTCCCTAGTTTTATTACATTTTGTTATGCCATCTTCAGTTGCCATCACTGGGAAGTCTGCTCTTCTCTGAAATGAAACAGAGGAGCCGTGGATTTGGGGAAGAAATGGAGGGCACTGGGAGGAGTAGAGGGAGGGGAGGCTGCTGTTGGGATGTGTTATATGAGAGAAGAATCAATTAAAAATAAAAATTGCCCTACAGCTGGATCTTATGGAAGCTTCTTTCAATTTAGGCTCTCTCTCTTCTCAGATGACCTTAGCTTCTGTCAAGTTGACATAAAATTAGCCAGTACAATTGAGCCCTTGTGAACTTGAGACACAAACACTTCATGTTAAGCCATAGCCTTCCATTTCTTGCTCATCACTATGACCACACATTTAAAACAACAAAATGTAAAATATTTTACAAACTTAAAAATTTCCACAGCCTTTATAAATTTAAACATTTTAAAATTCAATCTCTTCAATAATTCAAAGTCTCTTTTAAAATATAATATCCATTTAAAAATTCAGTCTCTCAACTGTGTGCTCCTATGAAATAAAAAATAAGCTAAATACTTCCTTTCTTCAAGTGGAACATACCAGGGCACAGTTATAATCAAGACAAAAAAAACCCCCACCAAACTCCAAAAATATAAATAACTCAACATCCATTGTCTGGGATTCACTCACAATCTTCTATGCTCCTCAAAGTGGCTTGGGTCTCTTCTCTGGCTCTACCCTTTGTAACACACATAGATTGTCTTTTAGGCTCCAGCTAGCTTCACTCTATTGTTGCTGCTGTTCTTGGTGGTCTTCCTATGGAACTGGCATCTTCAAAATGCTGATGACTGGGATGCACATTTACCATTCACCTCTCATTGCCTCTCTTCACGGTACCAAGCCTCAGCTTCTCTGCATAACCCCTTC
Source organism: Peromyscus aztecus (assembly GCA_902168405.1). Classification (NCBI taxonomy): domain Eukaryota; kingdom Metazoa; phylum Chordata; class Mammalia; order Rodentia; family Cricetidae; genus Peromyscus; species Peromyscus aztecus. The sequence continues at coordinate 4,710 of CABHPQ010174119.1, read as the reverse complement.
AATCCTGGGTTTTCAACTGCTGCTGAGTCTCCACCTTCATCTATAGCTTCTCCTGTCCTTTCACAATGCCAAGCCTCAACTACTTTACATGACTCTTCATGCCTTCAAAACCTGGGTGATTCTTATACTACCAAGTTTGGCTGCCAGTGTAAGGTACAACCTTGGCCCTCTCTGGAACACAGCTTCTGTGTGCTCTTAGGAAACATCTCCCAGAGATTATATCTCAACAATACTGGTCTCTTCTTAATCACCGTTAATTTCTCAACTCCAGACAACCAGCATCAAGTATTTCAGCAATATTTCAGTAGTTCTGGTATCTTATTAACAGCTGATTCTTCAGCCCCAGTTAACCAAAACCTCAGAAACTTACTTCAAATTGACCCTGATAGACAACATAAATTTCATTCTGAAATTTCAGAAGCTGTGTCTCCATAGCATGGCCTCCAATGTTGCCATTAACATTGTTGTCTTCCAAGATCCTACATGTCACGAAGCTTTGAAACCTCTATGGCTATTCTTGCCTAAAGTTCCAGAGTCTTTCCATAATCCTCCCCAAAACATCATGGTCAGATCTGGCACAGCAATACTCTACGATTCTGGTACCAACTTGTCTTAGTTCGTGTTTCTATGGCTGTGATGAAACACCATGACCAGAAATTAAGTTGGTTTACTTTTATATCACTGTTCTGCATCAAAGGAAGTCAGGATAGGAATTCAAATAGGGCAGGAACCTAATGGCAGGAGCTGATGCAGAAGCCATGAAGGGATGTTGCTTACTGGTTTGTTCCTTGTGGCTTGCTCAGTTTGATTTCTTAAAAATCCCAGGACCACCAGCCTAGGGAGGGTACTACCTGCAACAGGCTAGGCCATTTCCTATCAATCACAAATTAAGAAAATGTTCTACAGCCAGCTATATGGAGGCAGTTTCTCACCTCCTTTCAGATAACTAAACTTGACACAAAACCATCCAGCACACAGGGTCCATCCATGTTTCAATATGTATTAACAACATCTTTCTTTTGTTACTGAATAATATTCCCTTATATGAAAACATTTAATTTACTTATTCATCACTTAACAAAAATTTGTTTGAGTCTTTTTCACTTTAGACTATTGGTTCTCAACCTCCCCAGTGCTGCAACCTTTTAACACAGTTCCTCATGCTATGGTGACATTCAACCAAAAAAATTATTTCATTGGTACTTCATTACTTTGATTTTGCTACTGTCATAAATGGTAATGTAAATATTGGACATGCAGGATATCTGACATGCAACTCCCAAAGGGTTGAGAACCTCTGCTTTAGACTAATGTTAATTATGTTATCAAAAGCAATTTATGTGTAAATATACACACACACATACATTTTTATTCTCTTGGGTATCTCTGAATAATATTGATGACTCATACGGTCACTCTGTGATTAACCTTTTAAATCATAATGCTTAATTTTTAAAATTTTATTTCAAAAAATAATCCTTATGCTTAGGGAACCCCATGGAAGATAAACTGGAAACAGTGTAAAAGTCAGAGAGGATGGAGGACATCAGGAGAGCATATCCCTCTAAATCAAGTAAGCAAGGATCATAGAAACTCACAGACTAAAGCAACAAGCACAGGGTCTACACAGGGACTTCTCCAGGCCCTCTGTGTGTGTGTGTGTGTGTGTGTGTGTGTGTGTATAGCTTTTAGCTTAGTATTTTTATAGGAATGCTGAATGTGAGAATAAGTGTGTCCTGTATTATTGTGCCTGATACTGAAGCTCTTTTCCTTCTGAAGGTTGCTTGGTCCAGGCACAATGTGATAGTTTTTATTGTTTTATCTTATTATATTTCATTTTGTTATGTTTTGTTGTCATCTCTTAGAAATCTGTTCTTTTCTAATGAGAGACAGAAAGTAAGGGATCTGGACTGAAGGAAGGTGGGGAGGAAATGGGGGTATTAAATAAGGGCTCTAATAAGGACAGATTGTATGAGAAAACAATCTATTTTCAATAAAAATATAAAACAGAATACTATCCACCCACAAGTATAATTAAACATTTGAAGGTAGTCTGTAATTGAGAAGGCTGCAACAGGAACACATTCTATAGGTGATTTCTGCTCAAACATTTATGAGCTCCTCTGGAAAGATAAGTGCTATGCTAAACTATCAGCAAATGTGTGTAGTCTAACGTAAAATAGTAGTTTTAATGCTAATTATGTGAACAATGCTCAGACCAACTGTATTTTTATGCTCTGTGCAGCCATAGCTTATTACTCTCTGCTTGAGCTCACACTAGACATTCTGCCATGGTGTGGTCCAACTTCATTTACTGTAAGGGAGCCATGGAGAGGCTCAGGCTGTGTGCCATTGCCTCTGATAGTGTCTCCATGTTAAATATAATGCATCCAACCAAGGCTCTGCCCATCAGAAAGCAGTAACCTGAGCTGCCCTCAATGTGCTACAGTTGAACATTTCAAGGTGAGATTGTGAAATGACAGTCTGTTTCTCTACTCTCCACCCACTTTCCTTTAAACTGGATTCATTATTTTCTGTCTTTGGGATCTGAGGAAAGGCTCTTACATTTTAGTTCTTTCATCCATGAAACTAATATACTTTTAAGTGTGGTGATTTAGTTAAAAAAAAAAAGATGTGTGAATCCTCAGCATATTCCCTAGCATTTTATCTAAGCATTTAATGGAAGTGATCCAGTATTTGTGGACATTATTATTTTATTTATTTGATAAGCTCATGTGTTAGTCCTATTATGTAGCACAGTGTTGAGAATATGAGTTGCTCTCCAAGACATGTTGAATAAAGAAGTAAATGTGTGCATCTAGGTTACTCTGAGAGAGATATGCAACTTCATGTTTGTAGTTTTTAAATTTTCTTAAAATTTGGACTTTAAAACTAAAATTACCCATTTTAGAAGACCAATTAGAGGAAGCTGTTGGAGGAATACCCACTGGAGGACAAAAATTATTACCCATGGCAAGTCTGTCAAACTTAGTCTTGAGCCTCACATTATAGTATGAGGAAGGAGATATGTTTTTTTTGTGTGTGTGTCAATAAACTGGGTTGTGATCACATCCTCCATACCTTCTCTTACCGTGAAAGACAATATCCCATCCCAGACAATAGTTCCTCTAGAACTACCTGCTCTCCAGTTGAGCATAGGGTTTTGGTGTTTTTGTTTGTATTACTTCTTGTTTTTCCTGATGACTCAGCAAGTTCAGAGAGTGGAAGAAGTTAAGAATTCTCTATCCAGGAGAACTGCCAGAGTAAGGCCGCATGCATGCACTGTCTATACTCAGTGTTATAGAAGCCATCCTCACAAAATGCTGGTCCTCTGCTGCCAGAAATTTCTATTCTGATGAACAAGGGCTCTCTGAATTTTTGTTGTTCTTGAATTTCTGGTGGGCTATGCTGTTTATTTTTGAAGCTGTAGATGGCTATGATTTTAGACAGGGTAACTTCAGAGCTGTCTTTTAGAAATAAATTGAGAATTATTTGTGAAGGTAGGTTTTGGATCCATGATAAAATATAAAATGGTACCTTTTCATCCTAAAGAAAAAAAATAATCTTCCTTACAGAGCCTGTACAATAGAACTGCTCTTGAGTAGATGGTCTAACTTAAATCCTGGATTCTACATCTAACTGTGTTTTGTCTATGTGGCAATTCCCACTTCTAATAGACTGAAATCCTAAAATCCATCTTGAAGGTTGTTTCAGACATTATTGACAACATTGTCATAGAGGTTTTTATAGAGTCAGACAAAGAACAGGAATTTATGAAGATATTAGAGATGTGTTTTATGGTGGCTAATGAGAAACATTCATTTCTTCCCACAAGTGATCTTCATCCTAACTAGAGTATATGAAGTTCCCAGTTTCTAGTTTTTCAAAGCAGGTACCACGTATGTGGAAAATTACTGCAAAGTGACTCCAAGAATTAGTAGTTTGTGATATGTTAGGGGCTCCAGGAACAGAAACAGCTTTGTGATAAAAGTGTTCTGAGAGTCAGGCACATTCTGGATTGGTCAAAGAAAAATGAGAACTAAATTAAAAAAAAAAAAAGCATTGAGATCTTTCCACACAGAACTATACTGATCACCCACTCTAGTGATCTCCTGGAGAAGAGGAGAAAATTGCATAAGAATGTAATACTTAAAAAAAATTTGGAAGGACTCAAAATGCTGTTTCTCTTCAGGTAGAGCTTGCAGGGAAGCTAGCTTTTTACTCCTTCCAACTGCTCTCCTGTTGCCTGCACGGTGGCACTTAGGCCGCATCTTCAGCGGGCTGTTCTACATCACTGTGCAGCCCACATCACAGGCCAAGTCTGGATGCTGTTACACGTCCATGCCCCACTGACTGGGCATTTCACTCTTTCCTTTGTTCATTTGTGAAGATTTTTGCCAGGCTCTCCCTGACATGGACAACTGCTTCCTGTGGGCTGATTAATTACACCCTGGACTGTTGACTCTGGAACTTGAGCAAAGTAGAGACATGATTCTATTATCAGAGGTTATAGACTCCAAATGTGCAGCCTAGAGTACCACTAGCCCAGAGTCTCTAGGTTTTAATTTTCCCAAGGAATTACTAAAACCCACATTTATTATAGTCTATTTTGCTGAATGCTTGATTTGAATGAAATTTTATACATAGGAAAGTGTCATTTAGCCCAGTCTTTATATATATATATATATATATATATATATATATATATAT
>CABHPQ010174118.1:0-41924 GCA_902168405.1 Peromyscus aztecus | reverse complement strand
ACCACCACCACCACCACCACCACCACCACCACCACCACCACCACCACAACAACAACAAACAAACCCCAAACAAAAATGAAGTTACAGGCTGTAAAGTCCAGACTTGGAATTGCATGCTATACAGTCACTGTTGGAGGGGGTGGGGCGGCGGGTGGGGAGGCGGGTAGAACTGAGCACCAGAGCAGGGGAAGCTTCCACCACCGCTCCACACAGCTACTGGAGGAGCATGACCCCGCGCACCATAATCAAAAGTAGACACTACCTCAACTGCGCCAACTCTATCAAATGAATGCTACACTTTGCCATCATGGCACAGTGCATTTCTAGGGCCTGACACTCAGAAAAAGCCTTAGGAGGAACAACGTGATGAGACTACTACCCTGCATATTTCCTATAAGGAATTTACAAAAATGAGAATTCTGAGGCCTCTATTATATAAGAAATGCATTGAAAGTATAATGGTTACAGTGGTTTGACTGAGGATGGCCCCCACAGCCTCACTGTTTGAATACTCAGCCCCAGTTGGTGGAACTGTTTGGGAAGGATAAAGAGGTGTGGCCTTGGAGGAGGAGGTGTGGCAGGCACTGGGGCAGGCTTGGAGGCTTCAGAAGATTTTTGCCGTTCCCAGTGCTCTTTCTGGATCATGTACTTGTGGACCAAGATGTGAGTTCTCAGCTGCTCCGTTGCTCTGCTATCATGGACGCTAATCCTTTGAACCCATATGCCACGTTGAATGCTTTCCTTTATTAACTGCACTGGTCATGGTGTTTTATCACAGCGGCAGAAAAGTGACTAGGTAATGGTTACTGCTCTTGTACATGTAAAATTCACTAATTGAAGGAAATGAAAAAAAACGTTAAGGAAACTAAGTTAATTCAAAAGTTTGGTTCCTTCAATTCAATCTTCCAATGTGTGTACTCATAAGCATTCAAGGACTCAGGAATTGGCTCTTTCCTCTGCTCACTAGGCCACTTGTGTTCTTCAGCATGCCTTTTCCTTTCTTAATAATCTGTCTGTATAGACCAACTTCAAAGGTATGACTCTCTCTCTCCTGGCACTGCCAAGGTTCTCACCTAACCTTACTGTGTTTTCTCTTAAACGCTAATCAAATTGTTCTGAACCTAAAAGAATAATTCAGGAAGCCAAATAAATAAAATAAATTTATTATTACTGTTTTTTTCTTTTTATTAAGAGATTTTCCATTCATTTCACATATCAACCACGGATTCCCGTCCTCCCTCCTCCACCCCCCAGCCTTCCCCTCAACCCACCTCCCATTCCCACCTTCTCCAAGGCAAGGTCGCCCCTGGGGATTAAGCTCAGCTTGGTACATTCAGTTGAAGCAGGTCCAATCCCCTCCTCCCTGCACCAAGGCTGAGCAAAGTGTCCCAGCATAGGCCCAAAGCTCCAAAGAGCCAGCTCAAGCACTAAGGACAGGTCCTGGTCTCACTGCCTGGGGGCCCCCTAAACAGTTCAAGCTAATCAACTCTCTCACTTATCCAGAGGGACTGATCCAGTTCCATGGGGGCTCCTCAGCTATCGGTTCATAGTTCATGTGTTTCTACTAGTTTGGCTATTTGTCCCTGTGCTTTTTCTAATCATGGTCTCAATCTCCTGCTCATAGAATCCCTCCTCTCTCTCATAGATTGGACTCCTGGAGCTCCGCCTGAGGCTGGGCCGTGGATCTCTGCATCTGCTTCCATCAGTCACTAGATGAGGGTTCTATCATGACAGTTAGGGTGTTCGGCCATCCGATCACCAGAGTAGGTCAGCTCAGGCACTCTCTCGACCATTGCCAGTGGTCTATGGTGGAGTCATCTTTGTGGATTCCTGGGGACCTCTCTAGCACTCTGCTTCTTCCTATTCCCATGTGTCTTCATTTATCATGGTGTCTCTTTCCTTGTTCTCCCACTCTGTTCCTGATCCAGCTAGGACCTCCCGTTCCCCTAAGCTCTCTTTCCCCCGACCATTGCCCTCCATTACCCCCCACCCCCACTCCCAGTTTGCTCATGTAGATCTCATTCATTTCTCTATCACTATGCAATCCCTGTGTCCTCTTTACTAGCTAGCCTCCCTGGAGCTGTGAGCTACAGTCTGGTTATCCTTTGCTTTACATCTAGTATCCACTTATGAGTGAGTACATACCATGTTTGTCTTTCTGAGTCTGGGTTACCTCACTCAGGATATTTTCTAGTTCCATCCATTTGCCTGCAAACTTCATGATGTCATTGTTTTTCTCTGCTGAGTAGTACTCCATTGTGTATATGTACCACATTTTCTCTATCTACTCTTCAGTTGAGGAGCATCTAGGTTGTTTCCAGGTTCTGGCTATTACAAATAATGCTGCTATGAACATAGCTGAGCATGTGTCCTTGTGGTATGATTGAGCATTCCTTGGGTATATACCCAAGAGTAGTATAGCTGGGTCTTTGGAGAGATTGATTCCCAATTTTCTAAGAAACCTCCATGCTGATTTCCAAAGTGGCTGTACAAGTTTACATTTCCACCAACAGTGGAGGAGTGTTCCCCTCGCTCCACATCCTTTCCAACATAATCTGTCTTCGGTGTTTTTGATCTTAGCCATTCTGACAGGTGTAAGATGGTATCTCAGAGCCGTTTTGATTTGTATTTCCCTAATGACTAAGGATGTTGGTTTTTTGTTTTTTTTTTCCTGAGGCAGGGTTTCTCTGTGTAGCCCTGGCTGTCCTGGAACTCACTCTGTAGACCAGGCTGTCCTCGAACTTACAGAGATCTGCCTGCCTCTGCCTCCTGAGTGCTGGGATTAAAGGTATATGCCACTACGCCTGGCTTAAATAAAAGAATTTTAATACTTCAGCCTGTAGTAGGGTTCTGATGACTTGACCTGCTTATTAGGGGAGAACCCTGTATTCAAGGACAGTAGGACCTGGAACTCTGAGACCTTGTTTTTCCTTTAGTGACTCTTTCTGGCCACAATGTAGACCAAACTGGGGCAGCTTTCAGAAAAACTCTGGAGAGAAAATATATTGCTAAAAAACATCACGTGACAGCTGTATTCCGATGCCAGGATACTCTTAAAAGCAAATCTGCTCCCCGGACAGTGATGGCTCTCAGGCCTCTGACTTTGGCAGTTCTGCACAGTGCAATCAGGTGGATCCACTTGGGGATTTGGTGAAAGACAACTGGATGGCTACTGTTTTGAACAGTGCTGACAAGAAAGGTGAGGCCGTTCTTCTTCACTTTTTGTCTTATTACTGGAATTTATTGAGCAGTATTAATTTGTTACCCAGTATATATTTTTAAAAAGCCTGTCATATAAAAACATGTTTCTGCATCTTGACTCAAATTTATCCTTTTAGTTACCTTTAAAATAAAATTACACTGATTTTGTGTGTGTGGTACTTAAGACTGAACCCAGGGCCTTACACATTCTAGGCAAACTCTCCACTACTGACCCCCACCCCCACTATGCTGAGTGGCAGGAAAATGAAAAGCCAATGGTTCTAACAGCCTTTAGTATGGAGGAAGGTGGCTGGGCTGGGCTGTGTGGCCCGCAGTGCTAATGAGCACTTCACACAAAGCTGACTGTACAGCAGATACTATTCTTATTCCCATTTTAAGATGGTAAACTGAGGACAGAAAGGGAAGGTCTTGCCTAATATCTCAAAGCTAACAACTAGGGAAAGACAGGCTTTGACTTCGGAGCCCACACTTAACTGCTGCCTCACACAGCCTGACTTACAGTGATAAAACCCATTATGTGATACAAACAAATGAGATTTTACATCTTTCTTCCAGATAATTCTGGAAAATGCCATTTTGCTAGATTGATAACACCTATTCTTTTATTATTCGTCTCTGTAATTTGTATCACACCTCACACAATTCTCTTACCCAAAACAAACAAAAAGAAAAAATGAACACAGAGCACACAAGATTCATATTTGCATATACTTTAATAACAAAGTCACTTTAGCTATAAATGAAAAACAGGGAGACAAAAGACTGGAGCACACCCACAGTGTGAGTCAGAGCAGCTGCACACGCGCCTGAACACAAACTGTCCACGAACAGAGGGCCTGCCCACTCACTCTGATGACATGTATTTTCTAAAGCATTGTTATCAAACCCTGCAAAACTAGGTTAAACAATGATGTCAAGAAAAATGTGTCCTAAAATTTTAACAAAGTCTTTTAAGAAAGTCTAAAAACATCCCATTTTCCTGCAATGACTCTCAAAACTTGAGTTTTATATCAGAATATCTGTTAACTTTAACTTTTACCATACATGAAAAATTATCAAAAATATACTGATGAGTCTATACTAACTGTGACTATATTTACATTAAGCAAATCTTTTAACCAAGTTCTTTATATACAAATTAGCACTTGTCCTATGTGATATTCATTAAAAAGTTAAAAACCACAGAAATGTTTTTAGAAATAATATGTTCAAAATCTGACTGTTTTCCATGAATGAAGGACATCGTAAATAATTTAAATGAAGAGTACTGACTTTCCCACCAATTTCAGCTGCACCAGAACTCCTCCTGCAAGCTTTCTGTGATTTAAAGGGGGGAAAAAACCAATTAAAACTTTGCTGCAAAGAATTAAATAATAAAAAACGATGAGCATTTACTGACTTTAACTTCAAGAAATTTATAATTAGGTGGCATTAAAGACTAAGTGATAATGTAAACAGTTTAAGATAACCAAAAATATGAAAAATCTTTAAAAACTGGCAAAAGTAGCATATAAATACTTTTCTTATTGTCATAAAATAGTATCACAAAATCAATTAAATTGGATGTAGGTGCAATTTGATACTTCTAAAAAGGCCCAGCATTGCTTAAAACGAATGATTTGGGTTTTAGAAGCAGCACCAGAGAAGACAAGTGCATGAACTGAGCACCTGGTGTGTGGGTGCGAGCCTAGGACCACAGCAAGGCTAGCCTGTGCATGTGTTCAAGGGTAGCCTGCACTACACACTGAGACCATGTCTCAAACCCCTTCCCTCCTTAATTATCAACATTTAGAGTAAAGGTTTGGGGTTAAGGTTTTAGAGGGAGTATGTTCAAGTTACTGAACTGAGGAGGCTCCTTTTCCAGGCTTATAGTCCCATCTTAAGAAAACCACAGCTCTGCAGGTGGAAACCGTGGGTTCAGGAGCATGACTCTGAGCGCAGCGCTGTGTCCTGTCCAGGCATTAGCTGGGTTTGTAACAACTGCATACATTAGATGCATTTATATTATAACCAGAGAACAGATCGGTTAATGCTATACTAAAGCAGGGAAGACAAACACCTAAGCATTTACCATGTCAGTTACTGCTCTGTCGCTGGACTTTGGGACCAACACTCTGTGTGTCTTCTTCTTGACTAGGGCGCTTCCCGTTGCCGAGGCCAGTGCCCATGGAGCTTCTTCCTACACATTTACAAAGGCACGTGTGAGGTGGGCCAGGAGGAGGGCTCAGTGTGCTCGAGCGCTCTGCCCTTACCTTGCTTTTGCAGGTGAGTTTGCTGACTGTCTCCATGAGCGTAATGTAAAATCCCACTTCCTTGAGAGCAACCTGTATTTCAAACAAAAGAAAAGGACTTAAAAACTTAAGATGTACATAATAGAGGACTTTTTTTTCTTAGTATTTGAATTAACTTTTCTCAATCTTAACTCTGAGCCAAAAATCACAATCTCAAAATCAAGAAAACTTAAGTCCAGGCTGATTGTTGACAGTTCAAGGCAAAACTATTGTTGTATTTTATTCTTACTTTGTTATGTATTTTTGTGTATGTACATGTCATGTATGTGCTCGTATGTGTGTATGTGTATTACATGTTATGTATTTTTGTGTATGTACATGTCATGTATTTGCTCGTATGTGTGGAGAACAGAGGTTGTTAGGTGTCTTTCTCTACTGCTCTCCACCTTAGTTTTTCAGACAGGGTCTCTCGCTGAGCCCAGAGCCCACCAGTTGGCTAGACTGAATGGCCGGTGGGCTCCAGGGGCCTCTTGCTTCCTGCCCGTGCCAGGGTTACAGACGTGCATCACCACACCTAGTGAGCGTCTCCCTGTTGTATGTCTAGCTATGTCTGTATGTGGGGATGGATGTGCGTATGAGTGCAAGTGTCCACAGAGGCCAGAGGCACCAGACCCCCGCAGCTGGAGTTACAGACAGCTCTAAAGCACCCAGAGTGGAGGCGGGAACTGAACTCGGGTTATAGCAAGCACAGTGTGTGCTCCTGAGCCGTCTCTCCAGCTTTTGTCTTCTAACCTACGTTCTTCACCAGACGGTAACTGGGAATGTGAGCACACAAGGGCGGCAGTGAGAAACGGTCCTCTGCCTTCTGTCCACCTCCTCTGTCACAGCCCTTCACAAACACACTTCACTGGACATAAGGGAATAGGGTCTTCTAACTGAGAGTGAACAATTCAGACCACAAAGACACAGACACGGGACAGTTACCTAAGCAATTTTATTAACCCTTTCAAAAAGAAATTGACTTCCTAGCACAGGAAAGCTTTACAAAGCATTTTTTTTTGTCAGTGTGCCCAGGTTATGAGAAGTATATGTAAGCTAGGTGTGATGTGTAATCCCAGAAATGAGGGACAGTGGCGGGAAGCATAAAAGTTCAAGGGCATCCTTGTCTACCACATAGTGAGTTCAAAGCCAGACTTGGCTACGTGAAATTGTCTCAAAAAACAAAACCAACCAGCCCAAACTGAAACAAACAAAAAACTCAAAACATACCAGAGAGAAAGAGAAAAAAAGAAAATACAAGCCCATGGCCCATTGGGTAGGTCAGCTCAAGATTACACTTAGTTTTGCTGGGCATAGTGGTGTATACTTGCAATCCCACATGGGGAGGTCAAGGCAGGGAGACTGTCACAAGTCTGAGGTCAGTCTGGTTTACACAGCAAGCTCCAGGCCAGCTATGGCGATAGAGCAAAACCCCATTTAGTAAAGAAACGAATGCTAAAAAGACTACTTATTTCTTTTTTTTCCTTTGGGGCTGGAGAGATAGATGGCTCAGAGGTTAAGAGCACTGGCTGTTCTTCCAGAGGTCCTGAGTTCAATTCCCAGCACCCACATGGTGGCTCACAACCATCTGTAATGAGATCTGGTGCCCTCTTCTGGCCTGCAGGCATACACGCAGACAGAACGTTGTATATAAATCTTAAAAAAAAAAAAGAAAGAAAATAGATTCTTTTCTCATACAGTAAATCCTGATTACAGTTTCCCTTCCCTCTACTCCTCCTAGTTCCTCCACACCTTCCCTCCCCTTCAAATCCACTCCCTTTCTGTCTTTCATTAGGAAACAACAGGCTTCTAAGAGATAATAACCAAGCATGACAAAATAAGATAAAACAAAAACCATTCCATCGAGGTTGGACAAGGAAACCTAACAGAAGGAAAAGAGCAGGCACGAGAATCAGAGACCCACTCGTTCTCACAGTCAGGAGGCCCATATGAACACTAAGCTGAAGGCTATAATATATACACAGAGGACTTGGTACAAACCTGAATAGGCCTGTGCATGGTGCTTCAAGACTACTCATTTCTAAAAGATGCTCATCATGTTTCTTTGAATAAAGAATTCCATTTTTTCAGGCATTCATATTTGGAAACTGGCTACCTTGGATCACAGAAAACAGCTTTTAACCATCTCTGGGAAAGGATATCTCTATACTATAATAAAGAAGCAAGCCAGGCGGTGGTGGTGCACACCTTTAATCTCAACACTCAGGAGGCAGAGGCAGGTGGATCTCTGAATTCGAGGCCAGCCTGGTCTAAAGAATGAGTTCCAGGACAGCCAGGGCTACATAGTGAGACCCTGTCTCAGAAAACCAAACCAAACCAAATGAAAAAACAAAGCAGAAACAACAAAAACCCACCAAAACAAACAAACAAACAAAAAACAAAACAAAACAAAAAAAGAAAGGGAAGCAGCGCTCCTCTTGACACTTTAGTTCACAGTCTTTTAAATGTCTGATTCTGTCACTCACAGAATGACCATTTTCTAATTATACTGAAAACATATAACACGTGACCTTGTAATGGGGATCAGGGTCACCATGTTTAGGACGTGTTGCCAAGCATTACTGTACAGCACTATCTGCACCTTCATGAATCTACATTAGTGTTTTTAATGTCACTGACGTGTCCACCTGAACATAGACACACGGTAAGTTCATGTTCTATGTTTCATATTACAATAAAAGGTAACAAATACATTCCTTTCTGAGACAGGGTTGCATTGTGTATGTCTCACTCAGGCTGACTCTGACCCCGAGAGCCTTCCTGAGAACAAACACATGTTAACTGGCGCTCTTCCTCATGCCTTCCCAGGTGACCTGATCTGTGTTTCGTGCAGCTGCTGCAGGTATGAGGGATACAGCTATTATTAAGACGGAGGTCTGCACCACAGGGCTCAGAACATAAGCTCTAATTACAATGTTATTAGGACATGGTGCCGATTCTGAGGAGGGAAAGATCAACTTTTCAGTAAGTCACAAAATAATAACAACCTTGGTTTCATCAATCCTATTCCTTCATCAGATACTAAGTGATAACCTCAAAACAAAGTGCTGAGTAAACACAGCTGGACCTCATCCTCCCCCCTCCAGACAGACAGACAGACAGACATACACACACACACACACACACACACACACACATCCCTGTGTCTTTCAGGGTCTTTACTGCACAGCTATACTTTAAAAATGCTGACAGCGTGTAAGATATAAACAAGTGAAAATAACATTTTTTCTTTTTTGGTTTTTCAACACAGGGTTTCACTGTGTAACAATCCTGGCTGTCCTGGAACTCACTTTGTAGACCAGGCTGGCCTTGAACTCACAGAGAGCCTCCTGCCTCTGCCTCTCGAGTGCTGGGATTAAAGGTGCATACCACCACCGCCTGTCGAAAATAACAATGTTTTATTACACTTCGTGTGTGTGTGTGTGTGTGTGTGTGTGTGTGTGTGTGTAACCTGTAGGAGTTCTGTCCTTCTATCATGTGGGTCCTAAGGATCAAGCTCAGGCAGTCAGGCTTGGCAGCAGGTACCTTCCTGTGCCAACTTGCCCTCCTGAAAATAACTTTTTAAAAAAGCATTCCCTACCAGGATGGCGATGCATGTCTGTAACCTCACATTCAGGAGGCCGAAACAGGCTGCTCTTGAGCTTGAGGCCAACCTGGGCTATCCAGTAAGACATTGTCTTGGAAACAAAAGCAGCTTCTTTCTGGACTAAGGTATGACTCAGCGGGCAGACTACAGAGCATGCAGACTGTGGGGTTGATAACAGCACTGGGAAAAATCTTGTTTGGGAAAGTGTTGTAAGGGCAAACTTGATCATTTTCTGTTATGTTACACAATCAATAGCACAGAACGGGGTTCTTACTCATAAAATTCTGACTTAAAAAACTACCAGACACATTGGGCAAAAACGACATAAAACCCTGGAAGCTGTCTAGCCACAACAGGGAAGTCACATACAAGCTACAAGGGTTCTGAGAGCATGCAGCAAGTCAGCGCAGATCAAATCCCCGCTGTGGGAGGCGTCATGAATCCCTCCTTGAGGAGCAGCTCTCTGCATGTGTGGCTCCTGAGGGCAGCTCGGGCTCTACCTAAGCATGGCCAGCACCACGTGGACTCAGTGAGTGTTTAAAAAGAGCACAGGGACTTGGAGTAGCGTGTGTGAGGGTGAGGGACTGGAGGAGAGGGAAGGGGGTGGGTTTGATTAAAACACTATATGCATGTACAAAATTCTCAAAGGAAGATTCTGAGAGGGAATGCACTGAAATTGTAACAGGGTCTGCGTTTTGGAACCGTACAAGGCATCCTTTCCCTTTTATACTTTTCTGAGTTTTCTAAATTACACTGAAAATTCTTATTTGTTTCCCCCTAAAGTGAATCATTTATGCCTACTGTTTATTACAGGTCTATGTGCAGTATGGGAAAGGAGCACGCACTAGGCCTGCTAGCACAGTTACCTAAATGGCTGTGGTGGACAATACTGTCACTATGACAGGACCTAGAAGCACCTGAGACGGAAGTCTCTGGGCACACTTGTGGGCAGCATCTTTCAATAGGCTGGAGTCCCAAATCAATAAAAGGATACAGCAAGCTGAGCAGCAACATCCACCATTTGCTTCTCCACTGTGGATGTCATGTGACCAGCTGCCTTAAATTCCTGCCACCATCACTTCCTGTCGATGGCAGCTCCTATCCTTGATTGTGAGCTAAAATAATTCCTTTCTCCCTTACATTGCTTTTGTGAAGATATTTTATCACAACAAAATGAGTAACCAATACAATGGCTGAGAATGTAATATAAGCTTCCAGTTTTTGTTTTTACATTAATCAAAATTATTTTGAGAGGTATGTGTATATGTATGTCTAATGTGTAGGTTTAGATGTGACGTGTGTGTATGTGCACAGGTACACACATGTACATGTATGGCGATCACAGGACAACTTTACCCAGTGGGCCCCAGGCACTGAACTCAGTTCATTAGGCATCTGGGAGAGGAAAGCTTCTGATTCTTAAACAAACCCAGTTTCTTATGAGATCTCATTTGCAAAACCAAACACCAAACTTACAAGTAATTTATCATGTCCATAATCCCAGCACCCTGGAGGAAAAGTGAATTTGAGGCTGGCCTATGACAAACTGCCAGACTCTGTCTCAAATAAAAATAGGAGGTGGGTCAGGGATGGAGCTCAGTTGGTAGAGTACTTGCCTAACATGCAGGCAGTCTTGGGCTTAATCTTCAACATCTCATAAAAACCGGGACACATGTCTGTAATCCCAGCACTCAGGAGGTAGAGGCAGGAGACTACAGGTAAAGCAGCCCGGGGTACATTAAGACCCTGTCTCATAAAAACCGGGACACATGTCTGTAATCCCAGCACTCAGGAGGCAGAGGCAGAAGGATCTCTGAGTTCGAGGTCAGCCTGGTCTACAGAGTGAGTTCCTGGACAGCCAGGACTACACAGAGAAACCCTGTCTCAAAAAACAAAGACAAAACCCCAAAAGGGAACCTATGTCAAAAGAAACAAAGGTTCTTGAACTTTCAACAGCACATAGTTATTAAGGCCATTACTTCTCATGCCTGTCGATTGACAGATTTTCTGTGTGGTCAGATTTCACCTGACCACACAGAAACAACTGCTGGTAAAGAACTCTATTTGCTATCAGTTTTCCAGATGCCAAGTTCACTTCCTAAACAGCACTTTTAAAAGTGCACTGAAGCCGGGCGGTGGTGGCGCACGCCTTTAATCCCAGCACTCGGGAGGCAGAGCCAGGCGGATCTCTGTGAGTTCGAGGCCAGCCTGGTCTACAGAGCGAGATCCAGGAAAGGCACAAAGCTACACAGAGAAACCCTGTCTCCAAAAAACCAAAAAACCAAAAAAAAAAAAAAAAAAAAAAAAAGAAAGCGCACTGAAGTGGAACAAAAGCATGCACACTCCACAGGTGAATGTGAGTCTGACAGGCAGGAGCACTCAACCAAACACATAGCTCCCAGGAGAAAGGCTCTTCTTACTCTCCCTACAGGGCTACTTTGAACAACTCAGGCTACTTTGAACAACTCGCAGTTTGAGCTCTTGCTATGGAAGGGTATACTGGCATCTGCCTAGCTGGGGCATAAAAGAGGTCGCTCAGGGGCAAGTGCAAGGACTGCCCCAGGACATGCTGAGTTTTCTCTGCAATAATAACCCCAGAGGAGTCAGAAAACCAGGAAGCAAGGACACTGAGCACTGTTGCCCCAGCCCTGAGGCCTGGCTAGCAGCAGGGGAGTGGGTCACAGGACCAGAGATCTGGGGTAAACCTCACATGTCACTGGTTTTAAGTAGTGCTTTGTTTTAAAAGTTAATTTAGCATTGTGCAGCCACAGCCAAATTTCCTTCACACCTGGAAGGTCCCCATACCCACTGCATTCATTTCATTCCTATGCCCAAGGTGAACACTAACTTACATTTTACTGTAAAGCAGTGGTTCTCAACCTGTGGGTCGAAACCCCTTGGCCCAAATGACACTTTCGGGGGGGGGGGGGGGCTGCATAAAACCACGGAGAAATACAAATATTTATATTACAATTCGTAACAGTAGCAACATAATTTATGAAATAGCAATGAAAATAATTTTATGGATGGGGGTCACCACAAGATGAGGAACTGTATTAAAGGTTGAGAACCGCTGCTCTACAGATAACACTAGCATGGTGTTGTTTTTCCTGTCTGGCTCACAGTGTTTTGAGGCCATACACAGGACACGTGTATTAGCATACTGTTCTTTTATAAATAAGATTTCATTGTATGGGCATACTACAAGTAAAGTTGCCATAGACAATCAATTGTTAGCTTGTAGGGAACACACGTTTTCTTTTGGGAAACTAGTTAGAGATGGGGTTGGGGAGTCTACAGTAAGTTCATGCTTGCTTTTTCACAAACCGCGGCTCCTCCAAACACTGCTGCCCTTTGCACTCACAGCCTGCGGGTCCCTGGACTTGTTTAGTCTTTTCACAGTGTTAGCGTTTCTCCCACTCTGGCACACAGCCAGGAGCCAATCACCTTGCCCCGTTCACTGGGTGGCTGTTCACTCTACGTGGGTGTGTGTCAGGCACTACCTCACAACATTTCCAATCTGCATTTCTCTGATGAATAATAATGCTGATGAATAGATAGTTTTTAACAGAAAAAGTTACATGAAAAATTAAATTAAAACTAAATCAATTTGCTACTAGGAAACAGATGGTGGTTATTTCACTATAAAAACTAAAGTACATTATGACATAATCAGGTCTATAGCTAATTTCCTGAGCATAAAAAAGTGTCAAAACAAAACAAAACAAAATGCCATTTGCATTTCAGAGATTAAGAATTTTCCAGTCATTAAAAAAAACTGTGTCTGCTTCAGCTTGCTATGGCATGCTTTGCTGACTCCCACAGGAGGCCTTACACTTTCTGCGGAGTAGATGGGAGAGAGAAGGAAGGAGGTGGGGGCAGGGAACAGGAGGAGAGGAGGGAGGGGAAACTGTGGTTGGTATGTAAAATAAATAAAAAGAATAAAGCAAAAAAGAAAAAAAATCCGCCAAAGAGAGCTGCCTGTGTAGCTCCGAGGTAGAATAGAACCCAAAAGGCCATTGAGAGTCAGGCACTTGGACGAGCCTTGGGAGGCTCATATGCTAGCAGCCCACAGGAAGGACGGATGGACGGGTGCTGGGCATAACGCGACGGAACCGAAAGTACGAAAGTCTTTTTAAGGGGGGTGGACACCTGACAGGAGAAAGGCCTAACTTTGCCTTAAAACATTTCTGAAATGATACTTGGTTTTGAATCTAGTTACTCAGCCTCGTGTGATTTTTTTGGTTGTAACCCTAGAAAACTAATACGATGACTCAAATTTCCAATATACACTGACTTTTAAAAAATACAGATTAAGAATGTTAATTATGTTTGTCTGTGTGTCTCCTTGTCTTTATGTACATAGTGTGTGTGCAGGTATCTGAGGAGGACAGAAGAGGGTGTCAGGTCCCTGAAGCTGGAGTCACAGGCAGTTGTGAGACATCTGGCAACCTGACTCGGGTCCTCTGCAAGAGCGGCAGTGGTTAAGAAATTAACTAAGAAACTAACCAGTATCACAGACAAGACTTTGTAATTAAAACTCATGTGCAAAAGGATGAGGCAGGTATATGATAAATCCTTTAGCTACTCTCGCATCTTTAACATGTTACCAATGGACAGAGGGGATGTATATGTGTACCCTTGTGTGGTAGTTGGAATGTATTTGGCCCTCAAAATATCATAGGGAGTGGCACTATTAGGAGATGTGGCCTTGTTGGAGTAGGTGTGATCTTGTTGGAGGAAGTGTGTCACCATGGAGGTGGGCTTTGAGGTCTCATATATGCTCAAGATCCCACCCAGTGTCTCAGTTTACTTCCTGTTACATGCATATCAACATACAGCAGCTACCTCTCTAGCACCATGTCTGCCTGCATGCCGCCATGTCCCATCATGATGATAATGGGCTAAGCGAGCTAGCCTCAATTAAGTGTTTTCCTTTGTAAGAGTTGCCGCAGTCATGGTGTCTCTTCACAGCAATAGAAACCCTAACTAAGACAACTTGTATGCATTGTATGCAGTACACAAACAATTTATGATTTTAAAGACAGCTTTGTAAAAAGTAATGCCTATTCCAAGAAGGTTCATTGAACAGTGCACTGTGTCATTAACTTCTGTGTATTACCAAGTACAGAAACTTTCACTTACTTCCACCAGTGCTACAGCTTGGGACGTTTTCTCCAGGAGCATAGCCCATGAGCCCTCCATTCCCATTAGGATTAGAAGGGACGGATGCGAGGAGACCTACAGGGAAACATTTTCCCATTACATTGTGACCACAACACAGTTCAATGATAGCCACTCAGCTGACCAAGAGACAGGTCCAGAGTAACTGGTGACTGGCATACCTAGTCCTCTGTACCGGGAAAGCTGCTGATAGATCTGCTTCATTCTTTCAATATTCAAACGGCTTGCCTCAGCATGGTTCACCATTGGTTTGGGGTAATTGACTCCTATTAAACATTTGGCTACCTTCTGGATACCTTCTGGTGCATTCCAAGGATCGTAGATATACTTTGCAGGGAAGCCTCTCAGAACAGGCAAATAACGCCTTTTGGGAGAAGAGAATTTTTTAATGAACTGGGCTTATGCACATTACAACAAAATACGAACTACGAGTGACAGAAAACAAATCAGTATCACTTAAATGATGTGTTTACTCTTCTCATCTCTGCTGCCCATCAAGAATACAAAATACCTTGAATTCAGAGGTGAGCCTGCCTCTGCCTCCCGGGTGTCTGCCACCACGCCCCGCAAGACTAGAGACTACTCGTAAGTGCTCCTGAAGCAGGAAAGCTCTTCCCTGGAGTCCGTACCTGATGTAGTCTCCATTGGGGTCTGTCCTCCGCCCAAAGCCCACAGGGCAGTAGCAGTGGAAGAACTGCTGGAAGAAGGAGCTACAGGATAGCCACATCCAGCTCCCCGCGTTGATGCTCCAGTCGGCGTCAAGCAGCAGTTCTTCAAAGACCTTCACAAGTAACAGTGACCAATAATTAATGTACACACCTGTTTACCCAAAGCAGCATTCTTAAGGTCACTGTAGATCAACAGTCAAGACTAGAGAATCTGAATAGAACTGTAAACTAAACATTCCAAAGTTTATGTTCTGATCTAATCAGCAATTGCAGGAAAAGAATACACTGGAAATACAGTTTTCTGGATAGAATTCACTTCCATAACTGTGGAGGTTTGAATGAGAACAGCCCCCACAGGCCGCACACACACACACACACACACACACACACACACACACACACGCACACGGTCTGTAGTTGGTGCAACTGTTTGGGAAGGATTAGGAGGTGTGGCCTTGGAGACAGGGTGTCACTGGCAGTGGGTGTGGGTTTCAAAGCCCACTCCACGTCCCCTGTGTGTGATCTCCCTCTGCTTTGGACTTGTGGATCAGATGTAAGCTCTTGCCTACTGCTCCAGTTCCACACCTGCCTACCTGCTGCTCTGCTCCCTGCCATGATGGTCACAGATTCTACTACCCTCGGAAACCGTCACCCCCGTTCCTTGGTCATGGTGTTTTGTCACGAGAATAGGAAAGTAGCTAAGACAAAAACCTTGGAAGTGTGATTGCAGGGAGAATAAAAATTACTCAGATCACTGACTTTTAAAGAAGTGGAAGATATTAGTAAATTAAATTTTTTTGTTTTTTGTTTTTCAAGACAATGTTTCTTTGTGTAACAGCTCTGGCTGTCCTGGGCCAGTCTTTTTAGACCAGGCTGGCCTCAAACTCAGAAAGATCCACATGCCTCTGCCTTCTGAGTGTTGGGATTAAAGGCATGCGCCACCACCATCGCGCAGTAACCCACTTTTAAGAAAGCAAAAATAGTCAGGCAATGGTGGCGCATGCCTTTAATCCCAGCACTTGGGAGGCAGAGGCAGGCAGATCTCCGTTAGTTCAAGGCCAGCCTGGTCTGGTCTACAGAATGAGTTCCAGGACAGCCAGGGCTACACAGAGAAACCCTGTCTCAAAAGAAAAAAAATAAATAAATAAAATAAATAAAACAACTACAACCAAAACAAAACAAAAAAGAAAGCAAAAATATTACCAAGTAAACCACAAAGAAAAGTCTAGAAGCCTGATATACTGCAGACAAAGGGAGCATGCCAATATAAGGTACTATGCATTGTAGTTTAAATTTCAAATTTTCTGATCTAAGAGAAAATATAACTAAATAATGTATTAGTAAACTTGTTAAATAGGTACTAGGAAATATATGAGATGAAAAAAAAACCTCAACAATTAAATAACAAAAAACAGGATTAGAAATAGTCCTTGAGGAGGTAAGATGGCTCACTGGATAGAGGTGCTTGCTGCCAAGCCTGATAACTGAGTACAATTCCCAGAACGCACATGGTGGAATGAACCAACTCTTACAAGTTGTCCTCTGACCTCCAAACATCCACTGTGATGCATCTGAGTGTATGCAGGCATGTGCATGCACCTGCATGCCTGTACGTATACACACACACACACACACACACACACACACACACACACACACGTTAATTTTAAAAGTCTTGTTTTTTATAAAGAAACAGTCTTAGAATTGGCAAATTTTATGAGGCAGTGACAGATAAACCATTTGTAAGTCTTACGTATAACTATATGGTGATGTTAGGAAATGTAGCATGCTCCAATGTCTGTATTAAAGCCTTACTAAAATGGTAAAATGAGGTAAGAGGACTTAGAGCTTAAACTTCATGTCATGGGAACTCAGTGTTTCTAAGAGCTCATGGGTGAATATGACAGAAACTGTCATCTATAAATACACCTATCCAATAAATTCCTTTTCTTACTCTTAAAGACAGGCCTACCATGTAGCCCAGACTGGCCTCGGGTTCCAGATCTTCTCATGTCTATCATGCTGCATGGGATTACAGACCTGCACTACCACCCAAGGCCAGAGTGCAAGGCCAGTGTGTGAGTGTTGAACAGTAATAGTTTTCTTAACGGGAGGCTGGCTTAACCATAGAAGACTTTTGGTTACACAATTTAACTAGCTCCTGTCTGAGTTTAACACCTTGCTCTCAAAAACTGTGTCTCCATTGTGGGCATCATATGCTTTATCCACTGAAAGGCCAAACTACAAAACAGACAAGTGCCCCACCCCCACATCCCACCCCACCAACCTCTTCCCCATCTCAGCCTGCAGCCCAAGACGGACTTCTCTTTCCTGGGCCTCCCAGGCTGCTCACATTTCAGACAGGCACTAGCACATCTAGGTGTAGGGCAGACTTCCAGATGCTTCTGTCATAGCTACCTTAGTCAGAACACTCACCTTCATTCCTTCTTCCCAACTGATCCACAGGTCACCGCGTGTCAGGAAACACGCAACTGCGTGTCTGGCTAAATGGTGGATCCAGCCCTCCTGCCGCAGCTGTGTCATGATGGCGTCGATCCATGGAAAGCCTGTCCGGCCTTCCGCCCATTTGGCCAGAGCCTCGGGATTCCTATCCCATGGAATCTGAACACAGATGGGGTTCCCTTCCATTTTATCGAAGCGCGGGTTGTTTGTTGCTGCTGCATAGAAAAATTCACGCCACAGAAGTTGTCCATAGAGAGAAAGGGGAGGAGAACTATTTTTCTTTACCTGCAATTAAAAAGCATAGACGTATTATCAGAAAAAAATATTAAAAGTATTTCAAAAAATATGCTTTAACTTCAGATAATACCTTTTTGTAGAGATCTGTTAGTTTGAAATAAAATAGCCGACATGATAAACAACCAAATCGGAGATAAGGACTGAGTCCAGTTGGGCTCGCAAGCAGGGAATTTGCGTTCATTCGAGGTCTTTCAAAGTTTGCCACCCAGGCCTGGAAACACAGAGACGATCATATTAACCTCTTCGATCATGTTAAGAGTGTCCAGAATGTCTCATGCTAGTGAGACAGCCCTGCACTTTGTAAAAGTACCTGCCACCAAGCCTGAAGACACGAGTTCAAGCCCCAGCCCTGCACGGAAGGAGAGAACCTCCCCTGTGCCATGTGTATGCTGCCCCTCCCCATCACACACACCGAGTTCCAAACAGAATTTGAAAAGTCACGGACCTTGAGGAATAGGTTATTATCCCAGCTACAAAGTTCTGATTTAGTAAGTTTAGAAAGGGACTTAAAAGGTGAGTTTTCTTTTGTTGAAGTCATCCATGTGCAACATGCTCTCATGTGGATTAAATGACCTTCAGATTCCCAGCATCAGGCATGAAGCACCTTCCATGTGTCTCTTTGAACACGGAGGTAAAAGTGGAATACAACTGTGCCCTTATCCACTGTTGCCTTTCCCAAGATTTCAGATGCTTACAGCATCTGATAGTTGGAAAACAGTAAAAGGAAAATTCCACAAATAACTTATGGGTTCCACACAACTCATTACAGTATACATCATAACTATTCTATTTTACCATTAGTGATTGCATTAATCCTGATGTGTCTAACTTACAAACAAGCTTATTAAAAGTGATCTGAGAGTGTAAGGGTGAGGGTCATCAGTAAAGGAGTTTATAAGGGGGGTAAATAAACATGAACAATACATGTGAGTCCTGTTAACTTGTATAATCAATTAAGTGTTAACAGTAATAACAAAAATAAACGAGTGAAATTGCATCATGATCTAGCCATAAAGGACACACACAGTAAATAAAGCGATTTGTATTATTATCTGGTTTCAGGAGTGGCTGGGGTCTTGGGCAGGGGAGCATTACTGTAGGTACAATCCTGCTCTAGCTCCAGTTATGGTCAGCTGATATAGGTGGGAAGAACAGAAGCAACGCCCTGCAACAGGGGACATAGTCAAGAGGAAGGAAAAGGCATTTCAAGGATGACTGACGGTGACTTCACAGTGTTAGATTCATGCTGCTGTTTTAACCATTTCTGTCAGTCTTTTTCCCGTGCCTGTGCTTTGTCTTACAGCCTGTGGGTAAGGTGCCCCAGATGTGCCTGACGTCATGTAAACAAGACTGACATCATTTCCGATGGCTCACTGGGCAGTCTGGGCAGGGTACATATCTGCACGGTACCTTTCTTTCCAAATGTCTTTCCAGACGGGTGAGTGCTTCAGTTTCTCCTCCTGGCCACACTGCAGAGGACAAGCCATCTGTATCAAAGCCTGAGGGAAAAGAGAGAAGAGAACCAACACCATTACTGTCATTATTATGATACAGAAATCATTTTGTATCTGACCCCATATCTCTGAAAAAAAAAATAATAAGCGCAAAATACATCTCTACAGGCTTACACTGGCCTACACAGGACTGCACAGAACTACAGGACTGCACAGGCCCACACAGGCCCACACTGGCCTACACCGGTCTCACCCAACGTGAAACTTCTGCCCCAGAGACCACAATTCAGCTCTTATCTTCAGGATGCACATCTTCACACGACAGCAGGTCACATGTTACAGAATATACAAAAGATTTAGATTATGAGGTTTTTCCTTTATTTTCCTCTTTACTTTTCTTCCAATAAAAATATATTAGAAGTAAAATTTTCCAAGTGATTTATGATTATTAACTCTTTTAAATATATTTTTAAATTTGAGTGTCATACAATGTATTTTGGTCATTCTCACTCACCTTTCCCATCCCCTAAAGCTTCCCTGACCCACCCATCCTGACTTTGTGTTCTTTTTTGTTTTTCTTAACAACCCATCGGGTCCACTCTGTGCTATCCATATCCATATAGGGGTGGATTATTAACCCCTAAGCACCATATTTATCAAGATTTGTACCCACCTAGCTCTTCCAGAGAAGGGACTCCGTATTTCTCATCATGGTCATCAGACAAAGGGGTCATGCACTTTCCTATCACATCTGAAGTGATGGTCTCTGCTGGCATCTCCAGTGGCTCCATTTTGCTGACGAGAGTCTGAAATCTTTTATAAGTTAGAGGTGGTTGTCCACCATTGAGTTCTATGATCCTATTACAAGAGCGAGTAAAACACAGTCAGTAAGTGACAATATACTTTGATAAGCTCAAAAAGGCTTAATCAGAAAATTTATTAAGACCTTTTGAATGTTAGCTTCTGATATGACCAGAAAAATGTGTTCAAAATAGTTAATGAATCTAAAAATCATTCTCTTGAATTCTTAGATATCTACTATGTGTCAAATAATATAGTATGCAAATATCAAAACATTGATATCAAGTACTTAGGACTACAATAAAAAATAACAGTGGTTCAACCAGCAGGCTGTGTCTATAAAAACAGACACAAATGGAGAAGTGAAAACTGAGCTAGTTCAAGGAATCTCAGAGGCATCAGTAAATCTAAACTAGGCTAGTAATTACAGCAAGAAATAATCAGTAAAAATAAAATTTGCTGTGTGTATTTGAGGTTTACACCATGATGCTACAGAAAACATACAGATAATAGTCATACTGAAAAGCAAACAAGCATATCTGGAGTTTGGTACTGTTTTGTGGCTTGAATAGTTAAAATCTACTTGTGCAGCAAAACTTCCAAGTCATTGGTATCTTGTTAACTACAGCCTCATGTGCCTTCCGTCTCCAGACATTCTCATCCTGTGTGTCTGCTCCTCCTGTCTTCCCTTCTCTGTCCCCCATTTCCTTCACCAGCCTTCACTAGGACTGCACTGCTGTTTGCTCCTGTGTGTGCCCTTGTTAAAGACTTCAGTGCTGTGGGATGTTCTGTATGGCAAATGTGTTGCTAATAAAACACTGATTGGCCAGTGGCTAGGCAGGAAGTATAGGCGGGACTAACAGAGAGAATAAAAAGAACAGGAAGGCGGAGGGAGTCTCTGCCAGCCAGCCACCGCCAGGACAAGCAGTATGTAAAGATGCCGGTAAGCCACGAGCCATGAGGCAGGGTACAGATTTATAGAAATGGATTAATTTAAGATATAAGGACAGTAAGCAAGAAGCCTGCCATGGCCATACAGTTTGTAAGCAATATAAGTCTCTGTGTTTACTTGTTTGGGTCTGAGCAGCTGTGGGACTGGCAGGTGAAAGAGATTTATCCTGACTGTGGGCCAGGCAGGAAAACTTAAGCCACACTTCAGCACAGGTTTATCTGTCACACAGGAGCAACCCCATCTGAGCTTTGGTTTTCTGTGGTTTCAGTTACTTGTGTTCACTTGTGCTGCACAAATATTATGTCTAGACTCATGGAACTTACTGTAGTTTACTGATTTAACTGTTCGATACTATTGTTAACTTCCTACAATTTATAATTTACAAACCAAGCTTTACCATGGTGTGATATTTAGACAGACAGTGCAGTGTACACAGGGTTCTAAGTAATTGGTGGTTTTGGGCATCCACATACTAAGGATATATGCACCCCAAACTCCAAATCATTTAGATTTAAGTATGTTATGTAGTTATTGCTGACCACTAGATACCTCAATCAAGTCATACTTCTAGGAAAAGAGCAGCATTTCCAAAGGTCTGCATTAAGTCTAGACACTGTTTCAGAATAATTATGCCTTTTCATTCCAGCTATTTGCTTACAATTACAGGTTAAATCCAGTTTTGTCATTTACAGATGGTTAAATAAATCAGCCAAGATGATATAACTGATAAAATTGCTAATCAAGTATTTCTTTATCCCAAACATTATGTATTTTTCTCTATACCTTATATATTGATTATCGACTAAGTTTACAGAAAGAAACCATCAGGAAAGCTACTCTCCTTGCTGTAAGTAAAGTCTGTTTTGGTTGAGTATCTTGAGATTACACATAGGACTAAAATCAATGTTGCTGAATGCAATGATGCGCCGACGAAACTGTCAAGTGTCTGCTAATTATCTACGAGCAAACTCACAGAAAACATTTTTAACATGACATATAAATATGACAGCCTTTAGTGTGTACTCACAATCCACCCAACCAAACCTAATTTTACAATACAGCTAAGTCTCCCACTTAGAAGCAAGTTCTATTATCCTATTTTGCCTCCTTATAATCACTCATTGAAATTAAGAAAACTGGTAAACTAGAAAGCACATTTTAATGCCAAAAGGGCCTAGCACTTCTAGGTTAATAACAAGGTAAGACATTTGTCTGAATCAAATCATAATTTTATTCGTCCACTTGCAAACAGAAGTCAATTTAGTTTGTTGTTACTTTTTTTTTTTTTTTTTTTTGGTTTTTCCGAGACAGGGTTTCTCTGTGTAGTTTTGGTGCCTGTCCTGGAACTCACTCTGTAGCCCAGGCTGGCCTCAAACTCACAGAGATCTGCCTGGCTCTGCCTTCCGAGTGCTGGGATTAAAGGTGTAAGCCACCACCGCCCGACAGTTTGTTGTTACTTATAGAACTAGTTTTGTTATTGGTAAAATGTGTAACTAATTTAAAAGGTAAATTATTTAATAGGTACATAAATTGTATGCCAGAAGTTACTGTAAACTTACACGGCTTATGAACTTCCTAAACTTTTAGTGCACATTACTTCCTAAGCTCAATTTGGCCATAGAGTCTTTGCTGTCTCAATAAACACGTCGGCAGACAGGGCATGCTACTATGGTTCAGAGGACTCTAGCTGCGCAGTCATAGTACTTCAGTTTTCATCTCATCTAATAAAAGGACAAACTAGTATACACATAACATAATCACACAAAACATATCAAAGTAAATTATGGCCATGTGTCAAACAAGCTGTAAATTTAATAATACTGACAGCCCAGAAAGGCAACAGTAGGCTGAGTTAGTAGTTGAATAAAAATGTGCAAACAGCATTTCTTAGTTTAAAACTGAAATGGTAAATATTTTTATCTTATGCCCTATATCTACAATTTTGGTATTACAACTGAGTGAATAAAAATCACAGCAGCTAAGTAAAATGCTAAGGGCTTGGTATATACCCATTTAATTCTTCTACAATTCTGATTCTATTATTTCCATTTTATAATCTTACTCAACTATGTACTTAAAAACGTCTAAGATGGTAAATGTCATTCTGTATTTTCTTGTACTAGAAGGCACTGCCTTACTTGTCCAGGTCGTACAGTGTGTGTGAAATGCGCACGATGACTTCCACTCCAGCCTCCGTGGCCAGCTTTTTGATAGCTGCATCTCGTTCCTTCCCAAAAGGCTCAGAATCATACTCAATGGAAAGCTTAGTAATGTTCCATTCCTAACAAGACAAAAGGGGGGTAACAAAACATTACCACTTTCTGTTCTTCTTATAAAGTCTACATCAAACAGTTATACACAAACCAAATTTCAAATATGCAGGTGGAAATATACAATCTGTCAATGTGAAAATATGCAAATGACAAACATATGCTAACTAGATTTCAGGCACTGTGCCAGGCGTGAGCCAATCTAGGACATACTTAAATGCACTCTATCTACTGAAGTGCTTAGGCAGCATTTCTTTCTATGACTTACCTTATTTAATTCTGAATGAAACCCACCTCCATTTGGCATTTTGCAGAAAAGGTTATTATTTTTTTCTAAAAAGGGGCATGCTCAGGTTCACGGAGACAGAACACGTGAACTTATGCCTGCTGATTCTAAGAACTGCTCTTTAAAAAACCTTAGCTGATATGGTATGAACTGTTTTGCTTAGAATGACTTATTTCAGACTATTAAAAATGTTGACAGTGAACATTTTTAATGGGCAGTGGTGGTGCATGCCTTTAATCCCAGCACTTGGGAGGAAGAGACAGGTAGATTTCCAAGTTCTAGGCCAACCTGGTCTATAAAGTGAGTTCCAGGACGGCTACTCAGAGAAACCTTGTCTTAGGAAAAAAAAAAAAAAAAAAAAAAAGTTGACAGCAGAAAACTTGGAACCAGCAGTAAAAACAGCATCTATTGACTGTTGTTATAGAACTAACTTACATCTCTTTATAGTTACTATAAATCAGGAAACTATGGCTTAAGAGAATTAAATGATTTTCTCAGGACGGTAGTCAAGTTTTTATTTCTAAGATCTATTCTGATTTATTCCAAAAAGGAACAGAAATCCTATAATCGTACTATTATTTAACTGACTAAATGATACCACATTGTAATAGACCAAAGGTGTTACCAATGATGCATTGTACATTATACATTTTGCAGCTGATTACCTTTCATAAAGATTTTAATTTTTTTTAGTGTGTGTGTGTATGTGGGTGCCCTGGAAACCAGAAGAAGGTATCAGATGTTTGGGAGCTAGAGTTATAGACCATTTTGAGCTGTCTGATGAGCCACCTTTCTAGTCCAGTACATACATTTAAAGCATATTTGGGCATTTATCCTATTTTCCTAGAAATAAATCCTTGAGAGAAAAAAGATGGATTACACATAAGCACATTTAAAGCTTAGATAGCTGGGCACAGTTATATATTTATATTCAGCCGCTCTGATTTATATTCCCTTCAGCACTACCCTAGAGTGATTGCCAGCTGTATATATTAGTTATCTTTTAAAGATGTCTTTGAAACTACTAGGAGAAAAATAAATCATTTATTGAAGTTCTGAAATGTAACAACAGTTAACAGTTGTTTACCTTCAAGAACTGAGAAGAGAAAATATTTATTTTGCTGTCTTGTTCATATTTGCTAGTACAAATGTGCTATTTTTGAAATTTAAGAATAAAATGTAAATGAAAGTAGAAAACATCGTGTATACATATTTAAGTATTTGTTTCATGCTGAGGTGTACAGGATTGAACCTTGAGATTCGCCTAGAGAAGACTGCTCAACTTTGTAGACACACTGCTCCCCTAGCCTGCATCATGTGGTAGTGAGCAGAAAGTATGGAGCACAGTGAGCCCCAAGCATCATGGCTTCCTGGTGTGCACTTCTGTGCATTGTGTCCAATGTCCTCTTGATTCTAACGGTGTGGTTTCTTAGAGCTCCTTGTAATTTAACAGCAGCAATTCTTTACTGTGTAAGTCACTAAGACCTTTGCCTAACAAGTATCTTGCAATTAGTTTTATGTATTTTTTGAGAAATAAATATTTTAGATGTTAAGTGTTTGAGGTGAGTCAATAAATAATACTCCCTGCTATTTTTGCTTTTTTAGTTCAGGCACATAAGTCAGAGAGCTAAAGGTAAAAATATAAGCAGCATTATTAGTAAAACTTAATTGGAGAAAATATTACTAGGTTTAAGGATAAATCAGCTTGCTGACAGTTCACTACTGAACTGGACAGCAGTACTTAACATTACCTAATCTGTCAATCACAAGGAGTGCCTCCCTTACCTTATGGGCTATCTGTTGCTCTACAGTATACAGAAGAAGATAAAATCTATGTGGAAGAGAAAAGGAACTGTTTGAGCCATACTCACCCAGTCCTTTCTCCTAAACTCATCAATACGTCACTCATTTCCTCCCTGGGAATGAATTAGTGAACATTTCTCTAAGAAATTCTCTAAGAAAAACTGAAAAGCCAGGGGGAAGAACATTCCCTGAACATCGAATGTATTAATTCACATACCAACTTTTCCCAGGAAGCTCATTCTCTGAAATACCCTTGTGAAGAACAACCAGCAATGGTTACTGAAAAAGCCTCATGTCACGGCAGCCAGCAGAGGAGAACACTTAGTGTCCAGATCACGTCACCGTGCAGGGCACAGAGGGGTCGGCACTTGCCGATGCTTCCAGGGCGTCTGTTTTACTCATCTCCAGTCCTTTATGGTCTCCTTTCCTCTACTTCATGACTGGCTTAATTTATTCCTTTTCCATCTTTAAGGTGAAAAATTAGTTCTTTGTCTCCTTCCTTTCTATAATAATATTGAAAACTATGAACTTTCTGAGTATTGCTGGGGGGGGGTGTTAGACATATTTGGTATTCTCTTGCTACTTATTTTAAATTTAATTCGGTTGAAGTTAGAGAATGGAATTTGTGAGACTTCAACTGTTTGTACTTTTCTGATATCTATTTTATGAGTGAGTGTGGTCCATTTTGGTGAATGTTTTCTGTGCATCAGAAATGCATGTCTATTCTGTAATTCCTGGATGTCCTGTTCTACAAATACCAGTTACAAAAATCTGACTGATGACATTGTGAATAAATCCAAAGGAGTTCTTCGCAACTGGCACTTTAGTACAAATTTCTTTATGTAACTGAAGAAAAAATCAGAATAAATAAGGCTCTCTCTCTATGTGTGTGCATTCATGTACCTATATTACGTTAATTAATGAATGAATGTTTTTAGCATGTGCGTGAGAGAGTGCATGTCTTAACGCCCATGGAGGTCAGAGGACAGCTGCAGGAGTCAGTTTTCTCCTTTCACCATGTGGGTCCAGAGACCAAACTCCAGTTGTCAGATCTGGTGACAAGGGCCTCTCTCCCTGCGGAGCATCTCACTGACTCTGAGCAAGGTAGCTTGATACAATAAAATGCTATTCTACCCAGAAGAAAATTTAAAAAAATACAGATTTAAATTTATTTTTATTTTATGTGTATGAGTATTTTGCTCAATTTTTCACAATGCATGTCGTGTCCTCAGAGGCCAGAAGAGGGCACTGGATTCCCTGGAACTAAAGTTACAGATGATTATGAGTTGTTATGTGGGTACTAGAAACCAAATCCAGGTCCTCTGGAGAGTAGTTAGTATCTTAATCACTGAACCCTCTCTCCAGTCCCAGTGTGAAAATCTAACACAGTACAAAAAAAGTTGCTGGCCTGAGAAAAAGTTTGTTTAAAAACAAAATAAAAACCTTGGTATTTGTAACAACCCAAATCTTTGAAGACATTTTACTCATACCAAATAGACTTAAGAGATAGACTGGGGAGGCAGAGGCAGATGGATCTGAGTTCAAGGCCAGCCTAGTCTAGAGGAGTTCCAGGACAGCCAGGGCTACACAGAGAAACCCTGTCTTGAACATCCAGGGAAAAAAAGCCATTAAAAAAAAAATGCTGTATCAAATAGCTGCAGCATAGGCAGATATATAGCTAGGAAGCGTCTGTGCAGTTACGTAGGATGGGAGAACATAAAAGGACCACTGGGAAAATCAGTGTCTGAAATGCTTAAATGAGCTAACTGTACGATCTCAAGCAATTCGTTAATCTCAATTAGACCAAGCTTTCCACTTGAGAAGTTTTCACTGGAGTAAGATCAAGAGATCAGTAAGATTCTTTCAAATCAAATCAAATCAAAACAAAACCCCCAATACTATAATTCTATATATATTACTGGTAAAATGTCAGTGCTATACTCCTTTGACCCAGGAAGCCCTTGCCTTACTTTTCCTGTTGCGGTGATAAAATACTCTGATGCAAGCAACTTAGGGGAGGAGGGGTTCACTGGCTCACAGTCCCTTCAGAGTTTATCACATCACACCCACAGTCAGGATGCAGAGAGGGATGAACTATGCTCCTTCTCAGCTCCCCTTCTCCATTCACAGTCCAGGATCCCAGCCAAGGAATGGTGTCCCCACAGTGGATGGATGGGTCTTGCCACCTCGATTCACACAGTCAAGACAATTCCCCCTCCGTTATATGTTCAGAGGCCCATCTCCCAGGTGATTCTAAATATCATCAGATTGACAATGGAGATGAACCATCTCTGCTCTCTTAAAAAAAATATCTCACACACACAAAAAAAATCAATGTGGACAAGGAGGTTCACTGGCAATACCTTAAGTATTAGCAAGAGGCCTAAGGGAAGAATAAGTAAACACTCAGTAGAAAACCAGCAAAAGAAATTATAATACATCTACACATGTTAGTACTATAGAGCCATATAAAAGACTCAGGAAATAATATGAAATGTCCTCCAACATATGAATAAAGCACAGAACAGAAGACTGTGTATAATATGTTCTCATATATGTTGACTGCTAAAGCAGAAAACAACTGACACACACATGGATGTCTAAACACACATAAATTCTTGTTCACACAAAGGATATTTCTATTTGCATACACAAGAAATGTAAATAGCTGCTGCTTTGCAGGGAGAGAACTAATAGTCTGAGATCAAAGAAGGAACTTTTCATTTTAAGCCTTTCTAATGTCTAATTTTACTATTAGCACTGCCACTAAAGAAAGGTCACAAGGTTTTTTAATTGAAAACACTGTTTCCTCTGGGCAGCACAGTAGAGCTGATCCTGTTGACAGGGGCGCTGGTGAGCCAGCCTCAAGAATGTGAGCATGGGAGAGCTGACTCTGCTCCTCATCGGCCATGCCGCTCCTCATCTGCCATGCTGTGGCACACCCTCGCCTCCCTTGGCAGGCAGGAGACCTGGCCTTGCCCCCTCACTGGCTGCAGCACTTGTCAGAGCAGGCCCTGAACCTCGCCTGGGCAACACGTCAGAGCTGGCCCTGGTGGTATGGGTGCAGGTAAGAGCTGGAGAACCGGCCCCGCCCCTTGCTGCCTGCTGCACTGGTGAGTTAGCTGGGGCAGTGCTGGGGAGCTCACCTTGATGGCGAGGATGAGGGAGGGCTGCAGGGCAGACCAACCCAGCTACCACCCAGGCCCTGAACCAGGGCTGGGAGTTGGCCCACCCAACCCCCACCCAATCTGTGAACTGCTGGAGCACGGGAAGGGGCCGGTCCCGCAGACCCAGAGCTGTAGGACCTCCATGACACAGGCAACAACAGGACATCCAGGAGGAGCCCCAGTGAGGACTCAGTATTGATGGGTAGCAGACGCCAGAGGCCTCGAACCAGACCAATGACTCACTGCAACGAACACTTGCAAGGAAGATGTGTGGACGAAAGGGTGTCCTGTGTGACTCACTGTGCCACACTCCAGCTTCCAGGCCAAGATTTTTTTTCTTTCAACTTTTCTTTTCTTTTGAGGGAGAGGCTGCAAGGGCAGAGGGTGGATACAAAGGGACGGGGAGATGAATGGGATGCATGACGTGAAATCCACAAAGAATCAGTAAAAAGTTAAAATACTACTTCCTATGCTTTCGCTAAAAAAGGCCTTATTTACCAAATACTTTATTTTCTCTGGCAAAGATTATTATTTATGCATATATTTTTCAAATTACCTTGAAAAGCCTGGGAAACACATCAGCTGGCTGTCCACGAATCACAAATAGACGAGAATTTAATTTTCGTAGATTGGAATCAAGATCCTCAAGACACTGAAGCAAAAATCTAGAGAGAAAATATTATAGATCTTAAGATATGTATTTAAAAGGTATAAAATATTGTAACATTACATTATTCTACAAGTGAAAATTGCCAACTTATCCTACTTACTGGTAACTCTGTATTCTCAGAAACCATACTTACAAGAGTTTTTGATTACATTGTAATCTCCAATATTTTAAGTCCTGAATGAACTCACTAATCTTGACTAAATAATGTAGTAAAAATTACCCTGTAATGATAAAAATTATGCAAATAAATATCAAAGTAATTAACTGAACAGGTTGCACTGTTCAAACCTGATAAAATGAAAAATTTCTTATAGAAAAGCCACTTTGAAAAATCTAGAAAATCTTTTATTGGGAAAAATGGAGACATTCTACTTGGCAGTTCTGGACATCTGAATAATTTAAGAATCTGGGGTGTGGTGTGGTATGATGGTGTGCTGTGATGGTGTGGTATGGTGTGGTGCTATATATCAGTAAACAGAGCATTTGAGAGATGACCGTAGGGCCACCAAAGACCCTGACACAGAAAACAAAAAAGCAAAAGGAGCAAAAATGAGTACTTTTCTAGAGGATACTGCCATCACCTAAGAGAAGCCATAATGTCCTTTTTTTACTCTAATAAAGTTTCTAAAATAAGAAAAAGGAATAGATAGATGCTAAACCATATGGCATTAACTCGTGACTGTAGAGAATACTAGACTAATTTGAAACAAAGGTTTCATGGAGTGGGTGGGACTACACAGACTTTTTCAGTGAAGTAAGCAGAAATGAAGTTTACATATGACAGACATCTGGGAAAATTCTGGAGCAGTGGGGAAGACTGCTTACTGTGCATCTTCTATTGTGAGGAAACAGAATTTCTCAAAATACGTCCAAAAGGGATGCCTACTCTGGAGAGTTCAATCTCATTGTCCAGCTAATTCCATCCAGATTCTGTTCCTCTCAGCTGGGCAGATCGCAATTTGTCTCTACTTTGCTTCTTCAATGTTCCTCGGTTAAAGTTTCTTATTTGTTTGCTTTTCCCACAAGCTACATCCTCACTGAGAAGTAACTGTGAGGAATAAACTAAGTGGAAAGAAAAAACATATTGCAGAAACACATGATACAGTATGCTAACCAAAAGCTAAATGGAGCCATGTTGAGTTATCACAGCAGCCACACGTCCCATCTCCAATGGCCAGCAGTCACCATCCCAACACAGAGCAGAACATTCCTATCACTGCAAGGTTACACCACACAGTGCTGTCCTGAAAGGCTGCTGAGTCTAGAGATTATCTTGTGCTCTTTGTCCACTCTCATGCCACCAATACTTCAAAGTCTTGCTGACATTTTTATAACTGGAGTTATTAGTGACATACATACACTAGTTACGTTTGACATGTTTCCTCTTCAGTAACCTCTCCATAGCTTTGATTGTCATAGGGATATATCCATGTAGACAGGAATGATAGAACACTCTTATCATTTCATCTTAGGAAGTCTCATGGTGTTGTTAAACAAACAGGAAAAAGAACCACTGTTCTCACCTTTCTATTTCAACTATCATCTTTCTATCTTGGTTTGGAGTTACTTTCTAACACCTGAACCCTACCCCAACTCACTACTACAATAGCTATCTATCTATTTTGAGAGAAGGCTGCTGTTAGTAGATGCACAGTGATACAAAACATCTGCAGTTCATAATATTATCCACAAATATTCATAATCTAGTAAGTGAGAAGGGTTTATGGGTAGTCATGTAATTTCATGTGTTTTCTTAGCAAGATTTCTTTGGGGATTGAGAGGACATGGTCTTGTGTAGCTCAGGCTAGCCTTAAACTTGCTGTTAAGTCAAGAATGGTTTCTGATCCTGAGTGCTGGGATTCTAAGTATGTGCCACCATGCTAGGTTTCTTTATATGGTGCTAAAGATTGAATCCAGCATGTGAGGCAAGTATTCTATCAATTCAGGTACAGTCATAGCTCCAAAAGACATATTTTATTTTTTTAGATAATGGTTAAAGATTATTTATTATTTGTGTGTATGTGGCGATGTCAGTAGATAGTCATGTTTGTGGGGTGGGTGTGTGCCTGTGCATATTCATAGGGGCAGAAAATGGTGTAGTGCCCTTCTCTAAAACTCTCCACCTATTCCTTTGAGGCAGGGTCTCTCCCTGAACCTGGAGCTCACATTTACCTCTGCGGTAGTGGCAGCTAGCAGGCCCCAACAATCTTGTTTTTGTCTCCCTGAAGCACTAGCACTACTGGTACTTGAGGGGCACCAGGCTTGTTATGTGTTTGCTAGGATCTGAACTCTGGTCTTCACAATTGAGCAGTAAGTGCTATTAACTACTGAGCCATGTCTCCAACTCACCCCTCCCCAAGGTATATTTGAGATATCTTAGATGTAATAAAGATCATCAAAGAATTTTTTGATTAAAAAAAAAGGAATGAACTAGTTTGCGTAAGTAGAAACAGCACAAAACTCAAATGTCCTGTTGAGACAATCCAAGGCAGATGTAATCTCTAATCACTGAATCCACGTTTTCTACAAAAACTGGAATAAGAGTTCTTCATACTGAACTTAATGGTGGAATATATAAGCGGTAAGGTGGGAAAAGAAAGAAAAATACCAAAAGGATATAATTAATTCATAAGATGAATAACCAAGTCTAGATTGACATCATATGTGTGAATTCATATTCACACACCCACAAGAACATATCATAAACATGTAGATACCACAAACACAGAAAAAACTATATGTGTATTTCTTTGGTTAAATAAAATTTATATTGTATATATCAATTTATGTTTAGCTGTGCATAAGAAATATATAACTGGAATAACTGGAAAGTTACTTACCAGGGTACTTATATCTACCCTTGAGAAATAGAGTTTTGGACACAGATAAAAAAGCACTGATCTCAAAATTGATTCCAGCACACATTCCTCTGGAGTAGGAAGGGTGGGACCCTATCTCCTGCACCTGGTTTACTGCTGCTCTAAACACCTTTAGAGGGCAACCGGTAATTTCGTGTTTCCCAGCATGTACTGCACAGATGTTCCATAATCTTAAGTCT
This sequence comes from Peromyscus aztecus, assembly GCA_902168405.1. Taxonomy (NCBI): domain Eukaryota; kingdom Metazoa; phylum Chordata; class Mammalia; order Rodentia; family Cricetidae; genus Peromyscus; species Peromyscus aztecus. The sequence goes on along the minus strand of CABHPQ010174118.1, from coordinate 9,752 downwards.
AGCAGTAAGTATTATACACCTGTGGAAAAACTTGAATTTCCTTGTCTATAATTGGAGTATAACAGGACACATATCAAGGGAACTTTGTTAAAGCTGAATAAGTTACCATATGGGAGGCTCTTAGAACAGTATCTGCACTATTATGTGATACTGAATACTTGGTCTCCTCCTTGCTACTGACTTCTATTTTTACTACAATAATTGTAGTTTTATCTCTTGCTTGTATTTGCTGTGGTGTCTTAAAATAGATTTGCCTATCTTAAAATAGATCTGCCTGTCTTAAAATAGATCTGCCTACCAACAATCTCTGTCATGTAATCCATTTCAGTACACATTATCAAATCATTGTAAGGCACACATTCTTGTACAAAGGTCTTGGAGACTCATTCTTTACTCAATAAAGAGCAAAGTATTTTCTCAGCCACCGTCCAATGGTTCCAGGTTCATTTTCTACCCCACTCCCCCACTGCTCGAACTAAACCAAGCTACTACCCTGTGATGTACACAGTCGTTCTCTTGGAACTTCTTTCCTCAGTCTGAAGTATTTTTGCCAATTCGTGTCCTGTCTCAAGTTTAAATCTTACTAAGTCTAAAGTCTTAGAGCTGAAGTTACTTTCTCTGTTCTCTCAACTGTCAAGAAGAATGTATTTCATCCTAAGGAAAGTTCAAGTCATTCCTTATAGCACAAAACCCTGCATGCAAACATGCATATGTGTATACACACACACACACACACACACACCACCCCCTTCTGTAGATTTCCTGTATCTGATTCTCAATTCCATGACCTTCTTAACCTAGGTTTTAGTTTCTGTACCTGGCAAATGTCATCACCACGTATTTTGCACAGTCTATTGAAAGACTTGAAGTAGGATAAGATGCTGGTAGGCTTGTTGTACATAGCTTTTGAGAAGATCAGAAACACATAATCAACTAGTAGCATATAGCTAGTATTCATTAAACAGAAGCTGTTGTTACGTTCCCTTCAGAATAATTCCTATTATTAAAGTAGGCAGGGATTACAGGTGCACACTTGTAATTCCAATACTCAAGATATGAAGCAGAAGGATCCCAAGGTCAAGGGCTACATAGACCCATCTGACTCAGCTTAAATAAAAAGAAAAAAGGAGTAATATTTATTTCTGAAAACAAAACCCCATGTGCGTATATATGTAAATACTTGGGCATGACAATAGAAAAGAATGAATTAGTTGGATGACTAGGCCTACACAGAATCTCACTGAATGTATAACTTCATCCGAATGTGACTGTGAACCACGGTTTGGTCTTCCCCAGTGACAAGGCCAATGCTATACAAAAATACTTATTTACTAAAAAGGTACAGTACAATTAAAACTCAAAATTGACTAATTCTGTGGTGGTACTATATAAAAATAAACCTTAAACAGTGTAGGTTCAAAGCACCAAGTCACTGATTAGTGCAATTTCCTTTTAGTAATAAATGAAAACCATTATTTGAAAACTACACAAAATCTAACCCTTCGTCCTCAGCTTGGAATAGGATTACTCAGAGTTCAGACTGTGTGCTCCAGAGAACCTGTCATTTCAACATTCATATATTATAAAGATGTGTGCCTTAAAATAGCTTAACACTGAGCAGACAAATCTGGCATACATTGCAGAGCCGTGTACTCCCATTTGGAGATTTAGCTAATAAAGTAATAGACTGGCTTTTAAATAGGCCAAATGGCAGTTTACTGCAGTCCTTCACTATATAGGGCACAACTTAATTACAACACTGAATGAACCACTCTGAATGAAGAGACATTAATGCACCTCCTCATTTTAACGTTTTAAGGACTTTTCTTCTAGAAACCACTGCCTTTTTCTACTATAGAAGCGTACATGCAGTAACTTCCTTATACCACGTCCAAAAGATGATTTCAACATGAATCAACAGAAATAGTTTCTAAAGTAGGTCATCGCTATAGCAACCAGTGGGTGGTTTTGCATACTCCCATCACAATGACCTACTTTCTAGTCTGTGCTAGAATAGCTTACATAACTAGTATTTCTAGTTCTGTCTATAAAATAGTCTGAAAAAGGCAATGGCAAGATACAACATAATCAATCTCACTGCTACTGAAAACGAGGCATTATGAATTCACATGTGCACACCGGAATAAAGTCATCTGTTGAACCATTGGAGCTTCCACACTCTCTGATACACTCATCAGTGGAAACTACTCTTAGAATTTCTAAACCAAAACTATACAGTATTGACCCTACAGAGCTTACTTTAAGAATATAAACTAAAATCATTAAAACCACATCAAGAACATCTCTTCTACATATGAAATAAAAGATAAATTTAGAAAAAAATTAAAGATCTGGACCTACTATTATAAATAAAAAAAAAAAATGGAGTTTCTCAATCATACCCCGAAGTATTCTATTAGAGATTTAAAAATTATAAATTGCAATTTGCATTTCTAAGTATGGAATAAGGTTTTTATATACTCCATTTTTAAAAAAATTCTAACAAATTTTCATTTAGTCTGTTCACTGTGATGCACATTTTCTTCAAAGACAGTACTTTAGCATTTAATACAGATAAATGTGTATCATACATAAAATGTACATTTTGCACTTGTTAGGCTCAAAATCAAGAGCACAGAGCCACAGACTCATATAAGAACACAAAGTTATTTTTTATGGCAAATACTTTGTTCAAAATCGTAAAACAAAATTTATAGCTATCCCCCTCAGACCTCCCCACAGAGAAACCAGAGAGGCAGAAGAGGGCTTTAGTGTGGGTGCTCAGGCATGACCAAGATGACCACGGGTGCACTGCAACAGCTGAACCCTTGTGCAGCATGGTCAAGGCTCGAGGTTCAATTCTCAAACATCAAAAATCAGGAAATTAAAGAAGTAATGAACAAAAATCAAAAGCCAGGCTTACAGTGCACACTTACACTTGTAATTGAGGTACATAGGCTACTGATACAGGATTTAAATTCACTGCCTACCTGGGAAACACAGTGAAACCTTGACCGAAAAAAGGACATGACATAATAATTTTAAACTTAAAAGCTGCAAAAACAGATTGGTGTAGCTGTGTGTTTGGTATCTTAAGCAGGAGGAGCACTATTGTTACTGGTGATGTGATTCGCTGGAGCATTAAGGAAGATTTATTAACGTTCTGAAGCTTCCCTAATGTGTGTAGGTAGTAAACATGTAAAACAGTGTTTGAATACCTGCTGGTCTGACGGTCAGTGAAGTGAGGCTTCCATTCAGAAAGTGGGAAACTCTTTACTGGGATCTAACGTGAGATAACACGTTACTGTGCGAGGCGGCACTACGGACACCACCCACTTCTGGCCTCTCTACACCAGGTCCCCAGCTTCCTTCAACCACGTCAACAACCAAAAGCCTCTGAGAAACTCTAAGGTGCCTTCTAAGGAGTGACAGCTGATTTATGAGAGTGGTTCTAACGTCCACAGAACTTGGAAAGGTACCTGACCATGCACGTGAAATACAGAAACACATTACAGCCTGCTATGATGGAAGATAACACATGTAGCACAAATGGGTAATATTGACAATCAATGAAAATCAGAAGGGAGAAAACACTGCTTGGCTTTTCCTCCTTCTCTAAGGTAGGAAGACATTAAGTTTTCAAGGATATAGTGATGGTAGAGGAGAACCTTTAGGATCCACACAATTTAATAGAGGTAGAGAAAGAGGAGAGACCTGGATTTTTCCACAGAGGCCATGTTTATCACTTTCCAATGTCCAGACAACTCCTGACATAATCACCAAACAAACAAATCACCAAGCAAACAAATCACCAAACAAATTAATCACCAAACAAATTAAGTCATGAGAAGGATTTTAAAGGCTTGACTCAATAGTCAGTGAAGAAGTATGATAGGGAAGGAGTATTTGTTGCAGGTCTATTTTGCAAGTTGGGAACTCATCACATACATTTTCCAAAGCTCAGCTATGAAATGAAACAAAAGTTTTCATTTGGGGATAGTGAGGTGGCTCAGTGGGTAGAGGCACTTGCTACCAAGCTTGAGGACCTGAGTTCAATCCCTGGGATCCACATGGTAGAAAGAGAGAATGGATTCCTGTAAGTTACTGTCTGGTCTCCAAACACAAGCTATATAGTGCATGCTGGTGTATGTGTGCAAGGATGTATATGTGCATGCATGTGTGCACACACAAATAAATGTTAAAAAATAGATTAAAAAAAAGAATTTAAAGGATGGAAAGATGGCCCAGCAGTTAAGATTTAAAAGGGATGTGTCTGACTCCAAAGCTGTTCTCTCCTCATTATATAACAACTACTTTTCTATAGCATATGTAATAATACAATGAAGGGACTAAGTCATCTTATCCTGACTCCATTTTGTGTCTACTTAGACAGTTCCAGACCTCTAACCTAGAGGTCTGCCTAGGCAACACATTTGAGGTTTCCATGGTCCAGATGTATTAACCAAAATAATTAATGTAAACCAAAATAACTAAAGAAGGTATATGTCAAAAATAATTGTCATGTTATATCTGAAATAATTACTATGCTCTGCCAGGAATGAACATTTCAACATTACTCTGACCCTTATCTAACTTTGATATAAATTATGGTCATTGTGGTTTTTGTCTTTAAAGATGCTGAGCTTGGGCAGCAAGAGGCTCTGAGGCATGAGCCTGCTCTTCGTCACTGGCTAATGAAAAACTCCTATAATTTTAATTGCCTTGATCAGCATGGTTGTTGTCTGTATTTCTTACACGATTACAGTAACATTTCAGAAAAACTAACTGACAGCTCTACAGCGATAAGATGACTAGACCAGCTTTCTTTTCCCTCAGGTGGGGGATGATCAGCACTGTGTCGGCTCACTGTTTCTCACTGTGACAAAGTGCCTGCAGAAACAACTTAGGAGAGGAAGGCTGTGTTTGGGCCCAGCATTCCACAGATCTCAGTCCACGTGCATTTTGCTGAAGTTAGAACATCACAGCAGGCGGCAGCATGAGGTGAAGGAAATGAGGCAGGAGGGACATGTCTGGAAAAGAACTGTCTTTTCAGGGCACATCCCACCCTACTCCATGATGTACTTCTTCCAGCGAGGCCACGCGTCCTCGTTTCTACCACTTCCCAGTAATTCTATCAACTGATGACTCTATCAGTGCACTAATCCGTTTATGTTCTAATAGCCTTTCAATAGTGTCACAAGCCAGAGACCAACATTTCAATACCTAAGCCACAGTGGGCGTGAGGTAAATGGAGAGTGAAGAACTTCAGTCACGTCAACAAGCTACACCCAGACTCCAAGTATTCCACAGGTAGTGGATTCCTTACTCAAGCCGTGTTGCAGATCTGCTGAGGCATTTCTACTCACAAAAGAAACCTGATGCGCGCACATGTGTGCATGCGTGCGTGCGTGTGTGCGTGCGTGCGTGTTAAGTTAGGAAAGAACGATAGGTGCCAATCAATCAGGATGTTGAAGCAGGAAAGGCAATCAGAGAAAATATTATGTCTAAATCAAGAAACCTCATAAAATCTGAGAATGGTGGGGAATTTGTTAGTGGAAAAATGACTACAATAAGCATCATACTTTCTAAAATAATGTGTATGTCCCTCAAGTTTTACCATTTCAAAATGCACTAAAAATCAATACCAAATGAAGCCTTTTACTAACCTTGGTGACAGTACATTGGGTTAAGATACTCTAACAGGAATAGCTAATAGGCTGACAAATAAGAGTACTGAACATTTCTTAAAGTAATTCCCTGGGCTGCTCTAAAAGCAGGTGCTAGAGTCAGCATTAGCCTGAGGATTTCTACAAAGCCCTGGAAAACTTGAGCTTAATCCAGGTTAGGGAAGACAATAAATAAAAACCCAAAGGCCCATCAGAGTAAGGGAGCTAATAATAGACCCTCCTTATCCAGTCAGAGCTCAAAAAAGCTTCACTCCCAGTTCAAATGTAAATACAGTCAATACTAAGTCACAGAATAAGTCAACATAAAAAAACGGCCTATTTCTTCCCAGTCTCAGAAAGAAGCGAAATTTACCCTTGAGTGGAAAGAGTGAAACAGCCAATTTACAGTGGACAACAGCAGCACCATCAGAGTAAACACCATGGTCAACTTAAACATACCAATGCTGTCAGTCATGTCAGTATCCTGTGCACTCTGAGGTGACATGGTGAGTGACCGCTCTAGTTGGTTTTGAAGTTCTTTTGCATGTGTGAGTGTGTGTCTGCATGTATGTATGTATACTATGTGCTTGCCTGATGCTCATGGGGCCAGAAGAGGGCACTGGATCTCCTGGAACTGGAGTTACAGATGGTAGTGAACTCCCGGTGCTGGGAACTGAACTTGGGTCCTCTTTAAGAGCTCCAAGTGCTCTTAACCACTGAGCTGTCTCTCCAGTGCCAAGAAGACCATTTTAATAAGACATTTTTCCTAATCCTATAACTCCAGTCTATAAAAAAAAATCAGAAAACCCAAACTTAAGTCTATTCTATAAAATATAGAAACAATATTCAAAACTATGAAGATCATAAAAAGTAGGAAAATCCTGAGAAACTGTTAGAAAATAGATGAAGGAAATATTTAACTAGATTCAATATCATACTCTGTATAAAATTATAGAACAGAAAAAACAATAGTAAAATCTGAATAATGCCTGGACTTTAGTGAATAATGTAGAATCTCAGTTTTGACAAAAAGATGTATTAATATTAGAGCTGGAGATAGAAAGCACAGGAGTTTTCTGCATTATTTGGCACATTTTCCATGTATCTAAACTAATTCAAAATAAGTTTTATTGACAAATATCTGCCTCGAGAATGTGTCATCTCATTGAAAATTCAAGGAGTTGGGCTGGAGAGATGGCTCAGAGGTTAAGAGCATTGACTGCTCTTCCAGAGGCCTGAGTTCAATTCTCAGCAACCATATGGTATCTCACAAACATCTGTAATGAAGTCTGATGCTGTCTTCTGGTGTGCAGGCAAACATACAAACAGAACACTGTATACATAACAAATAAATCTTAAAAAAGAAAGAAAGAAAATTCAAGGACTATGTGACAGAAAACACTTCAAGCAAAGCAAGCATTTAGAGCAGTGCCAGGTCTGTAGCAATCTAAGACGGCTAAAGTCTATCTATGCCTCTCTGTGACACCCCCAAACATGAATGCAATGACCCCCACCCTTCCACAAACATGTGCGCACAAATAACAAATCCTTTCAGATTCTTAACTTCAATACATGCTACAAAGAAATACCATCAAAAGTTCCACAAAAAAATCAACCACAAAATAGAGGAGAATCACTTGAGTTGGAAAATAATTAAGAACTTTTTAGAACTTATGAAAGGTACTAATTAAGAAATCTCAAGCACGGTACCAAAGAGAAAGATTTCGGCAGATGTTTGGAGAAGAAAATCAATAACAGAAAACAGAGATATGGAGAGGGGGATGTGAGGCCATGGGAATAATAATTTATAAAAGGCTCAGATCTGAAAAATAATGAAGACACACCTAAAACTTGTTGAATGCATCTTAAGCGGTACTGTGGTAGTCAGTTTTACCTCACCACAACAAGATGTCCAAGACAACTACCACACTTTTGGAGGCTGAAGTGTAGACTGGATAGCCCTCTGTGCTATGAATCATTGTGGAACTGTGGAGGGACATGAGTTGGGGCTGAGAAGAAGAAAGAATGAAAGGATGAGTGTGGACCTACAATCCTCCAGGACTTCCTACTAGACTCCACCTCCTAAAGGCTCTACCGCCTCACAACAGCACCTGCTTGTGCGCCAAATCTTCAGCCATGGAACTTTGAGGAGCACACAACCCAATGTCCACACCACAGCAGGAAGAAGGACATACATCAGCTTAAATACTTACTAGGAAAGAAGACTTTAAAATTAAGTTAGAAAAACAGCAGGAACCCCTAAAAAAAGCAAAAATGGAAATTATAAAGATGTGAAAATAGAACACAAATTCATACTAGAAAAAAAGGTCAAAGGTATCATTTGAAGAAAGTAATATAAACAGTAATACAAAAGTAATATAAAAAGTATGGTAGCTCATGCCTACAATCCCAGTATTTGAGCAGTTGAGGCTGGACAGTTTTAGGCCAGCCTAGGCTACAGAGTGAGACCCTGTCTAAAAAAAAAACCAAAAAAACAATCAAAACAAACAAACAAAAAACCCCCACAAAATAAAGAAACACAGAACAAAATAATATAAATTTCTAGTTAAGAATAATTAAGAAAATAAGAGGGCAAAATAAGCAATACTAAGGGAAAAAGGGCATAATCTCAGATACGGATGGCTTTAAACTTTAGAAGATAGTGTGGAGAAACTTTATGCAAATAAGCTAAAAACTTAAGGGCCTGGGGGAGATGGCTTACTCAGCAGTCATGAAGACCTGAGTCTGATTTCCAGTATCCATGGAGAAGTTTGTCCCAGTGCTGTGTTCCTGCAATCCCAGTACTCTGGAGCTGGAGACTAGAGGATCGTCCAGTCTAACCCGATAAGCTTCAGGTTCAGAGAGAGCCTGTCTCTGGAAAACAATTTTAAAGGACGCTCAACACTGACCTGTGGCCTCCATATGCAATCTCTCTCTCTCTCTCTCTCTCTCTCTCTCTCTCTCTCTCTCTCACACACACACACACACACACACACACACACACACACACACACAGAGTCCATGTAGACGAAAATGAAAAACTTAAGATGAATGAGTTCCTTACTAAACATGACTTGAAGAAATGTAAAATTCACCAGCATGCACTCAAGTGCAAAGAGAACATGTGAAAGATCCTAACAGCTGTTAAGAAAATCAAAGTCAGGTGCTGGCACACAGAGGCAAGACAACAGACTAGACCAGTGTGGGCTATAGGAAGCAGGGGCCAGCCAGAGTTACACAGCCAAGCAAAACAACAAGCAAACAATCAGAGCTGGCATGGTAGTGCATGCTATGATCCTATCACTCAGTAGAGACAGAAGGACCAGGAGTTCAAGGTCAGCCTGGCCTGCATGAGACCATCTCAAAAAAACGGGAAAATTAAAAAAAAAAATCAATAGTTAAAAAGTTACAAAGAAATCACAGCAAGCAAGTTTCTAGCAAATATTCAAGGAATGGATATTTTTAATTTTACAGAGGTTCTTGTTTCATACAGAGGAAAGATTAAAAACTAAAATTTTCTTATTCCTCTGTGATCTCAAAAAACAACACAGCTATTTATAATCTAGAAATCATATCCTTGTCTAATTTTAGACACTCCTGCATTGTGACTCCCAAAGTCAGGCTAAAGCAAGTGTAATGTACACTTCTAGGCTTTAGAGGACTTACATATAACTAAATAGCATCTGCCTAATGTGCTTAAGAACATGCTGTCCTAGATCTAAGTCTAATGCTTTCTGTAGTCTGACTTGAAATTGCTGGTTTTCAGATTAATAATAATAAAAATATTCTACTTTTAAAAATCCATAACCAGTTTAAGTTGGTTTATTGAAGATTTGACAAATGGCCAAGATCTTATAATGAAAAGTTCTTCATTAGGGGAATACAAGTCAAACTACAAAGAAATATTATCTTTCCCTAACTAGAGTGCTGTTATCAAGAAGATAAAAATAACAAATTCTGGCAAGGACAAGGAAGAAGGGGCCTTTCATGGACTGAGGCAACATGGCCATTGCATCAAGTGAATAATCCAGCTATCCTGAGATGGTATGTGGGAGCTGAAAAGTTGGTTCACAGAGTATAGAACAG